>JAQZBX010107455.1:0-10651 GCA_029593785.1 Cabassous unicinctus
ATTGCTGCTACAGGTGAATTGATAACTGCAGTTCTGCAGAGAGGTGAGGTCACAGAATCACGAATCCACATCCTGGGATCAGGCTGTTTCCCTCTGACACTGACCTGGGCCCCTGTCCTGACAGCAGAAAGGGTGTGTAACGTCTTTTTATGTAAGTCCAAGAGGCAGCTTCTGTAAAGAAAGGAGACAAAAGAGGAGTCTCTGTAAGTGATCCTATTGGAAAAAAGGGAATTTTCAGGGTTTGGACCTGGTCCAGTGCCAATGTCACAAAAGATAGAGGACTCCTTTCTGTAGCCTGGACTGATCTAGTAAAGAGTGATGGGGTTCCCAGACCCAAATGCAGTCCCTGATGGCTCCTAATGGGATTTAGTGTGATCTTCAGTAACAGTGATGTTTGCTGTGTTAGCCAAGTGACAAAGAAAAGTCTTGAGGTGTAGAAATGTGGTAGTTCTTAAACCAACCTAATGTTCTTCAGCCTTACAGGAATCAGAGACAAAATTTGCAGCATTACTGGAGGTGTGTATATATCACCACCATGCATATAGAACAGTGTCAGATGGATCTTCAAGAATCATCTCATCCTGTGCAGAAACAGTGTGTGTGAATGGCAACTGTGGTGGTGGAAAGGTTTTCTCTAATCCCAAGCACATGCTGTGCTTTTTGAAGACAGCAATTGGGTCTTTACTGAACAATTAAGTGGTCTGTAAATTATGGTGAGACTGTTTTTCCTCTTGCATTAGGTAAGGGGCATTTATAATTATGGGCTTCAGACAGCAGCTGTCATTCTGAAATGTATTTTGTGATATTTTCTCTAATTTTAATATTACATCATCAATCCAGAAATATACTATTTCAGTGTTTAAAATAAACAAATTCCATACCATGCAGATTTCATTCTCCAGATGTGTCTTATATTTTTAATAATATTCTCATCTCATTACAAGTGGTTTTACCTACATTCTGTAATAGTTACTTGATGGGTATATTAACTGTAAATAACAATGATTTGTTTTACCCTACACTGTTTTATCATGTTTTCATTTTTTGGGTCTTATATTTTAGGATGTGACATGATATGATTGAATAATTCCTGAGGTAACGCTGCCATATCTTTATTCCTGGCATAAAAGCATTTTGCCATTCTAATATTGAGCTAGTCTTGCTTTCATTAAATCCACTTGGTCATGGGGCAGGTTCCTGTAGTTTTATACTGCAACCAGTGCTTCTGCATTTTATTAGGATCTTTAAATCTATATTGATTATTAATATTGGCCCATAGATTACATTTTTACACATTACTGGAAATGCGCTACCACCAAATGGTAATGTAAGATATCACCCAGGTAAAATCAAATTGCAAGGTGTAAAAATTCAGCTAACTAGTTGTGTTAGTAGAACCTGGTGGTTAACTGCCAAGCCAGGTTCAAGTCCCCACTCTGGTCCAAGCCAGCAGGTGCATTTAGACAAACTGCCTGTGCTTAGTTTCTCCTCATCTTTATAACAAATGCAATAGGAGTGGCAGCCTCATTGATTTGTGAAGAATAAGGAAGTTACCACATACACAGTCTCCATAGCAGTGATTCATTCACTAAAAGCACACTTTCAATGTTACACATACAACAGAAACTTTAAAAGAATAACTTGAAGTAAATACTTCCTAGGGGCACTAACAGTATGTGGAGAAGATTACATCTCAGTTGACAGGTGCCCACATCTATTCCCTTGCAGAATCTTCTGGCTCTCAAGACCAAAATCAGCGTCTGGGAACTGGCAGAATGTACTCCAGGAATTTGACAACAGGCTTGGTCTTATCCCAGACTATAGCTGGAGTCCTGGGGAATTTCTCTCTTCTTTTCGATTTTCTCCTCCTTTACATCAATGCATGCAGGTTAATGCCCACACCTGAGCCTCAGGCACCTGAGTGTAGCCAACTCCCTAGTCTTTCTCACTAAGGAGCCTCCAGACCACGGCCGCCCCTGGGTTGGAAGATTTCCTGAAAGATTTTGGATGCAAACTTCTTTTCTGCCTTCACAGAGTGGGCAGGCCTGTGTCTGTGGCAGCACCTGCCTTTTGAGTGTCTTCCAGGTGACCCTGATCAGCCCCAGGAACTCCAGGTGGGCAGAGCTTACAAGATAAGCGCCCAAGTTCATCTGTTCCCCGGTATCACTGCGCTGGCTCCTCTCCTGCTGGTAAATATCATTTTCTTGTCATGTGACTGCCAGGTGGAGAAATGGTACCAGCAGAACTAGGAAATACGGGGAACTGCTCTTCTCAGCCTCCTGACAAAAGCGCAGACTCGCTGCCTGCAGCCTTGCTGTCACCCTGAGGCTGACGTTGGGGGCTCAGGCTCTGGGCTAGAGGCTCCTGGTTTCCATCGGGTCCAGGCACAAGCAGCGGGTTCCACTCACTCACGGGGCCAACCTCTCCCCAGATCCTGCCCTGAGCCCAGAGCCCCCCATACCGTCCTTGTCCT
Source organism: Cabassous unicinctus (assembly GCA_029593785.1). Lineage (NCBI taxonomy): Eukaryota > Metazoa > Chordata > Mammalia > Cingulata > Chlamyphoridae > Cabassous > Cabassous unicinctus. The sequence continues at coordinate 2,474 of JAQZBX010107455.1, forward strand.
GGAGGTTTGCACACCCTCTCCTCCATCCTTCAGGTTCGTTTTGATAATCTGGTTGGTGGCTGCTGGACATGGCTGCACTATTCGCTGCGTTTGTCCCAGCTGCCAGCCCCTTTGTTCTCAGGGTCCAAGACTCCAGCAAATCCGTGTTCAGCTTTTTCTGGAGACGGAATAAAAAATCCCCCAATTTCATCAGGTATATGTAAATGTTTTTTTTTCCCCCCACAAGATTGAGTTGCTTTTTCTCTTGGCCCTCAAAGAATTGTAAGCACAATTAGGAATTGTCACATCATACAAGAGCTAGAGGCAGTATACACACACAACATATAATTTTGTGTATGTAGGAATGTGTGCATATGTGTGTATTTTATGTGTGTGTCCACGCATATACACACATTCACAGATTGTTTTCTATCAATCAATATTTGAAAATTGTACATTAAGAAATGTAAAACAATGCTAAATACAAAGACAGACTTCTTTAACCTAAAAGGCTATTTTGTATGATTTAGATCTGTGAATATATTTATACTATCTATATTATCTCTTTACAACATAATAGTTTATTAATTGAAGTTACATGGAAAATATTTTTCATTTTTGTACTTTAATCTTTATGTTTTAACCATATCCCTTGACAAAATAGCCAAAGGATTATAATCAAACAATAATTTACTGTAACAGGAGAAATTAACCTGTTTGTTAATAATGGGTATTTGGAATTGAATTTATCAACTGATTGTTTTAACTTCATAACACCTGTTCTATTTTCTTATTTTTTCCATCTGTACTTCTCTGTTAATTTTTAAAATAATTCTACATTGTACCCTTTTTCTTTGGAAGTTGTACAGAGTGCCTCTACATTTTTAATGTAGAAATTACAAAATACATTTTAAAATTAAGGGCAGTACCAAGTTTTTTAAAAACCTTCAACTTCATCCTTGACAATAACACAACACTAATCTATTTACCTTCTCTCAAGTAAGAAAAATCTGATGTTTTGAAAATATTTATGTGTATGCACAAGTAATAAGTGGACAGCTCAATGAAATTTGAAAAACTGAACACATTGCTGCATGTAGCTCCTAGATTAAAAACCAAAATAGTGTATGAACCCCTTATGTTAAAAAAAAAAAAACAGCATATTTTTAGCCCTGAGATGCATCTTCGTGCCCCCTCATGTCAACAATCTTTTGACATCTAAGAGCACAGATCACTTTCACTGCTTTTGTATTTATAGAAATGGAGTCATACCACCTGGACTCTTGAACATTTGGCCTTTGAATTCCCACATGTTTTTAATTTATCGGTATTTTTGCATGCTGTTATGTCTCATTCTTTAACATTGGTGGTGGAATTCCCTTGTTTGAATATCAAACAATTTGGTCATTCTACTGTTGATGCACATGTGACTGTCAGTGGGGCTCTTAGGAATAGTGCTGGAGGTAAGTTCTAGAAAATGTTTTGCTGACCCACATATCAATTTCTATTGTGTATGTACATAGTATGGAAATCTTGTGACATATGTTTACATCTCTTCAGCATCAGAAGATATTGCCAAAATGTTTTCCAAAATGAGTCTACCAATTTTCACACCCCCAGCAGTGTGTGCATCTCTTGCTGGATTCATACCTTTGTCAACACTTGATGTGTTCTGTCATTTTCATTTCTAGTTGGTGTATGATGGTACAGAGAGCACCATTTCCTTCTTTATAAAGATGTTGAGCACTTGTCACATGTTTATTAGCCATTTGGTAAACTCTTTTTCAGTGTCTGTTAGTTCATCTTGCACATTTCCCTCTATTTTGCTGTCTTTCTTTTCCTCATTGATTATAGGAGTTCTTTGTATATGCTGGATAGGGATTCTTTCTTGGTGCCTGTTCTACCTCTCCTTCTATCTCTATTTATTTGTGTTACTCTGTATCTTTTGATGAGAAGTTCTTAATGTTAATATAATCTAATTTGTTACCTCTTTCTTTATATTTAGTTTTATTTAAAAATCCTTTCCTATTTTAAGATCAAAGAGTTGCTCTCCTTTGTTTTCTTCTAAAACTACAATTTTTTATCTTTAAAATTTAGATAAGCAATCTATTCATAATCAGCTTATGGTAATATGGGTGTGTTTAATGTTTCCCAATAAGTCAACAAATATTGTATTCTGAAAATGTGGTAGTATGCTTTTTATTTTTCATTTGCTTTCATTGCCTCACCCAGTTTAACCTTGCCTCACCCTTGGAGCTGGGTTTTGTGACACCTACAGGGAATTCTTGGTATCTGTTCCTGCTCTTATGTGTTTAGCAACCCCTCAGTATCACACAACTAAAGTTAACAACTGTCAAAAATCTTCATTGGGCCTTTTTGCAAGAGGGATTTATTATTTCCTTTTTATAAGGGATATTTATACCCTATAGGGAGGAAATTTCCATGGGGGACTCAAGATCTTTTTTTTTTCTTTTTCTTTTTTGCCCATCTTGTATCAACTTCTGTTCCAGACTAGGTTTCAAGGCCTTTCATAGAACAAACAGTCTTGGGACGGGGCAGTAGTGTCTCTAATCAGAGTAAAAGACAAGTTGTTACCTGACCAGCAGCTTAGAGAAAATGCCTCCCTCTGAGGAGAAGCTTGAGCAGCTTTGCTTGTAACACAGCAAGAGACTGGGCTTTCCTAACCTTGAGGTTAGTCAGCTGAGGTGAAATTCTACTCTCTTCCAGCATGTTCTAAATGTACATATCAGGAAAAGGGGGAAAAATAATAACTGTGAAACTCTGGCTTTAAGAAAGATAAAGAAATAAATGGACCTTGCTTGTCATGAGCATCTCAGCACCTCCTCTAGGCTTCATCCCACCCACTAGCTTCCTGGGCCAGAGAGCATGAGAGACTCTTATAAAATCTCATATTATTGACATATCTCCTATTGATTCTGTTTTCCATGGGAAACTTAATACAATTCCCATTACAAAGTTTCACTCCTGATTTAACAACTATTGCAGAGATAGAAACCTTGAATTAATCAAGAGGAGAAAAACAAGGGATTGCCTTTATTAACTCCGCAGCAGCAGAACTCAGATTGGGTAGGGGTAATGAAAAAATATGACATGGCCCTATCAATTACTGTCTGGATTGCTTACTAGATGAGGAAATTCTCAATATTCCATCTGGGGATTTTTATCCCAGTTTAAATTAAAGTGGAATTTAAAAGGGCAAAGACATAAAATTAATCTTTTCAATGTACCTCCAAATTCTCCTTGAAATCATAAAAATTCATCCTACTTGATAAATATAGGTAAATGCAAATAAGAAATGGAGGGAAGGATAGAATGAAACTTGTGGTGCTGTATTAGAGTCAAAGATATCAGATGAATGCGTATGCACCCACAGATGCATAGATACAAAAGGAATTACACAAATGTTCACAAATATTTATTTCCTAGTTCTGTCTGCTTAGAGGGCTATGATCAGTGATAGCCAATAGCAGTGAACATGTTCAGAACCCAAGACTTTATTTCTAATACCATTGTCTAATCAAAGCCTTCTTGGAGAAATGGATGATTCTAGTCTTGGCAGGAAAAATACAAAATGAGCCTGGAGCATCTTGTAGTGCCAGAAATTAAGGAAGTGCTTAAAAAACAAAAGATTGGGGGCTATATAAAAGGAACCCAGGTTCCAATGTGAAAGAATTTCCAATGGACAAAGCAGGAAAATATTGAGCAAAATAATAAGTAGTATGGCATTAGATTATAACACAAAGTATAAAATAAAAATAGGTAAGTACATACTAAGGTGAATAAACAATTTAATAAATGAATAATGGAGATCTCTTCTATACAAGAGATCAAGTAATATATGAAGATACTCAATAGGAAGTGGACTTAAGTCAATACCTCTCCCTCCCAGACACTCACACACACACACACACACACACACACACACATCTTCCCCCTCTCTACTCTCCCTGCTTCATTTTGGGCTATTCTGAGTAACTTCCTTCTAAAATATAGAGTAAGGAAAGGGGAACCTAGTAAATGTACAGTGGAGAATCTTGGTAATCCCTACCTTAACCAATTAATAAAAGTTATCACCATGAGCTATAAACTAGGTTAATTGCATGAAATTCCTGATATGATATTGTTGGGGATTGAATCACATACCCCACAAAGGTATGTTTGAGTCCCAACCCTTAACCCTTTGGGCATGAACCCATTTACAAATAGGACCTCTGAAGATGTTCTTCGTTAAGGTGTGCCCAAACTGAATGAGGGTGGGCCTTAAACCAATATGGCTGAAGTCCTTTTAAGCACAGGAAATTGGATACAGAAAGAGAGGCCAGGGAGAACAGCCAGTGGAAACCAAAAGCTTTCTATCCAGCCAACCCTGGAGGAAGTAAGCCTTCCAGTCTCTGAAATCATAAGCCAACAAATTCCTGTTGTTAAGCCAACCCATTGTATGGTGTCTGCTTTAGCAGCCAGGAAAGTAAAACAGGTATAATGTGATAAGACTTAGTTGTCCACTTTTTTTGCTTATTAAAAAAATAAACAAACCAGAAACCCACCCTAATCCTGAGAAAGACATCAACCAAGCCCAAATTTAGGGACTTCCTAAAAAGAGTCTTACCAGTATTGGATAAATCTGTGAAAGTCATGAAAAACAAGGAAAGACTGAGATACTGTCCTAGAGCAGAGGAGAAAATGGAAGCATGATGCCTAAATATAATATAGTATCCTGAACTGGATCCTGTAGAAACAAGAAAAAGGACAATTATGTTAAAACTGGTGACATCCAAATAAAGCCTAAAGTATAATAGCAATGTCCCAATGATGTCTTCCTCATTTTGACAGATGTACCATGGTAATGTAAGATATTGCTATCACGTCAACTGAATGAGGGGTATATGAATTATGTTCGCAAATTTTCTGCAGATCTGAAATTATTCAAAAATAAAGTTTACCTTAAAAATTGCAACAGTTTGTAATTTAAGTATGGCAAATTTCTATTAGAATTATTTTCTATGTTTGCATTAATATCTAGGTTTTTTTCTTTTCAGGGCATCCATTTTGATTCCTTGGTGATTTCAAAAGCAATTTAATTGATCATATGGGGAGCAGATATAGCTCAAGTCTTTGAGCACCACCTTCCCATGTATGAGGTCCTGGGTTCAATCCTGGTACCTCCTAAAAACAAAACAAACAAACAAATGAAAAAAAAAACAACTCTTGTTCGGGTGCAGATGTGGTTCAATGGTTTAGCTCCTGCTTCCCATGTAAGAATCCTGTGTTTGATCCCCAGTAGCACCTATAAATAAATAAATAATTGAGTGAATGAATGAATGGAGTAAATAAATACATAAAATACCTCATTAAAAATCTTGATTCGGAGTATGGGTGTAGTTCAGTGTTTGAACTCCTGGTTGCGTGTACAAGGTCCTGGGTTCAATACCCAGTACCTCCTAAAGCAAAACAAAAACCTTGATCCATGTCCTTTGCTGCTCCTCTACTGCTCCAAGGTTGATGAGAAGCTCCACCATGGGCTTGTTTCTTCAACCTGGAGCACAGCAGAACCCCCTGAAACCTCTTACTTGTCACCACAGTCACCTGTCATCAAGGCTTCATACTAAACAATCTACCTTCTAAAATCCCCAAAATCCATTCAGTATTTTCCTAAGACAACAAATCTCTATTGACTTGTTGTTTCCCATCTCCTTCTGTCCCTCTTTGTTCCCCTGCAGTACTTTTTCCTATGCTTACCTGAAAATATTTGTAATGTGCTAATTATTCTACATAAGCATGCTCTCAGTTCTAGGGCTGCTATAACAAATGATCATAGATGGGGTGGCTTTAAACCAAAGATGTGCAACTCCCCAGTGCTGGAGACTGGGTCTTGGGAGGGCCATGCTTCCTCAGAAGGTCAAGGGAGGAATCCCTCCCCACCTCTTCCTAGCTCCTGGGAGCTGTCCAACTATGACCCCTGCCCCCATGGTTACGTGGTGTTCTCCCTGAGAGTCTGGGGCCAAATTTCCCTGTCCACATAAAGGTACCAGTTATGTTGGATTAAGATCTGCCTTAATCCAGTGTATCAACTTGATTCTGTCTAAAAAGACCCTGTTTCTAAAAAGAGTCACATTCTTGGGTTCAAGGAACATGAACTTGGGCTGGGACACTATTCAACCCACTTCATGCATTGTCATATTTCAAATGATCAACATTCTTCTTAGTATGTAAAGTACAAGATTCAGAAACTTGCCTCCAATTCCTTCAAAAAAATTAACCTAATACTCATTCAGCTTTACCTCAGGTAATTGATATTATGCTACAGTGCAATGTCCCCCTTTTTCTCTGTTTCTGAATGCATCTTTCCAGATGCTATTACCATTTTTAAAGAACTATCCTTAAAATTCCATGCTCAATTAATTCTTTGGAAAATGTAACATCTCAGGTTTACTTTTATGAAATGTGACTATGATCAACTGCTTTCTTTTTCAATATCCTCATTAACAAGGAGATGTTGGTAATTCATTTAACCAATCTGTGTTCATTTATTCAGCTTTTGGAACACTGGAGAAACAACTGAGTTTGTTTTTAAGATTAAATAAGATAAATGTGGGAAATGGAGGTCCCCAGTTTGATTCCCAGTGCCTCCTAAAGAAGACAAACAAGGCAGTGGGCTGGCACAATGGGCTTGCATGGCAAGCTCGTGCAATGAGGAGACACAATGAGGAAACACAATGGAAGATTCAACAAGCAGGGATCAGAGTTTGCTCAAATTATTGGGCCCTCCTTCCCATATGGAGGTCCCTGATTTGGTTCCTGATTCCTCCTAAAAAGAAGACAAGCAGACAGAGCACACAACAAACAGACACAGAGAGCAGACAGTGAACACAAATAAGGCAGAGGAGAAATAAATAAATGAGTTTTTTAAATAACCATAAATGTGGCCAGACAGGATATTTATTTTAGAATTTACCAGGGATTGAACCCAGGACCTCAAACATAGGAAGCAGGTGCTCAACCACTGAGCGGTATCTGCTCTCCAGGATTTTTTAAAGTAATGCTTCCACAATTTCTTAAGCTGACTTTTGTTTCTTATTTTATTTTTTGAAGTTGAAATAAATGTTAAAAAACAGTTACATACTAATAATTCCAGTGTTTCCATATTATTTCAGAATTAACTGTTTTATTATTGCATGGCAGGTGAACTTCCCCACTGCAGGCATAACAAAATATAATTATAATAAATAGTTACATAATAATTACATACTATTTCATTTATTACCATTTCAGTTATTCAGTATTTATCATTGGGGCAAAATCTCATTCTGCCTTATTCCCCTCTCTGCAATGAGGCTCGCTGATAATTGTGCTTAAGATTCAGTGAGAGATAAGTGCATCAGGGATTGAATATGGTGCAAAGCACCCAATTTATATTTTTCTGATGAAGTGAGGGAATTGTGCATTCCTTCCACAGCAGACACCGCAGAGCCTGGAGGCAATGGAGTTTTGGCTCTTGAGTAGAAAGGGGCTGATTGTTGGGAAACAAGCATTAATTAGTACAGAGATGTTCACCAGCCACAAACTGGGATTCTCACAGAGAGCCAAATAAACATAAATGATGGAGGAGAGGGTATAAAGAGAGACAAAGCTACTGACCAGGGTCAGGATGCTGTGGGTGGCTCTGTTCTCATGGGAAGACCTTGGGGAGAGGTTGTCCCTATGGATGTGTTGGGCTTGTTGCTTGTGCCTGTACAGGATGGAAACTGTGGAGCCACTGGCCAGGACCATGAGTCCCAAACACAAGCCATCATGGAAAGATAATAATGCTGCATACAGGGATTTTGCAACTTTGTCACCAAGTGGAGGAGAACAGTATCCCAAGTCATTTTTTTGTGTGCTGTTTTTGTTACTCCATTTGCTACTTTAATATATAGGAAAAATCATATTTATAAGTGTGTGCAGTATCCAGCAGAGGACAGCTGAGGGTCCAGTGTACTTTTGGGCTTTACCTTTAAGCTCTGCCCACCTAGAGTTCATAAGGCTGATGGTGATGGCCTGGAAGACACTCAAGAGGCAGGTGGTGCCAATAGATATGCCCCTGCCCACTCTATGTACATATAACAGAAGTTTGCATCCAAGTTAATTGAGGAGATGTTTCATCTCAAAAGCTGCCATTGTGTCTGGGATTCCTTTAGAGAG
>JAQZBX010107456.1:0-10650 GCA_029593785.1 Cabassous unicinctus
AGGTAGGACACTTACTTGCTGGAGGCTTCATGGCTCCTTGTGGGAGTTCATCAATCCTGCAGACCAGTGAGGGGAGCCCTTCATTTTGGTAGGACCAGGTCGCCGCCTTGTTCTCGCGGGCCCAGGACATGCCATCCCGGCTGCTCCCCTTCCCAGCCGTCCTTGGTCGCCGCCGAAAATACAGGAGGCTTCCCCCTTCCCGCCCCCCGCACTCCGCCCAACGGACTGCGCCGCGCTCCCAGCTCTAGGGGAAGCTGCGACCAGGCGGCTGAGGGGAGGTGGTGGGCGGGGGGCGCAGCAGGCCCCGCAAATCACTGCCCTGCTGCGGGGGAGCCCCCAGGCACACGGCGTCCGCGTCCTGCCGAGGTCCCCGCGGCGGCTGCAGCTGCTCCCGGCGCCGTCGCCTGCCTCCTGCCGCCACTGCGGGCCTCCCCTGGGCTCCCGGGCTCCAGGCGTGATCTCCGTGCCTCGCGCCAGCTTTAAGTTTACTTTAAACATTCACATTACTGGGGTCAACTTTTAAAAGGTAACATCTTTTTAGAAGAATAGAGTTTTAGGAAAATCTATAAGAAACAAATTTAGAATGCATTTTTTGGGGGACGAGAAGAATTTTTGAGATTGATTATAAAACCACCAGCGCCACTGAAAAACCACAACTAGGATTTAAAAAACTATCTTTCAGAAATACTGTAAAATATGCCTGAAATCTAACTGCTCACTGGCATCTATAATGAGGTTTAGGTTTAGGAATCAAAGCAGGAGTAATTGTCAAAGTTATTGATCTGTACATGTATGGGTTATAAAGTCCTGTTGTGATTGTATGGGACATAAACATTTATTTTTCGAACTGATTGGCTAAAATTCTTTTCTTTTCATGGTATTTTCTAGTAACTGAATTTGGAGCATTTCCCAGTTTTTATTATCTGACCATGAAGTTTGAGGTTAGTACTCACACTGGCGCAGCGACAGTTTGTGAATTTTTAGGATGTGGACAAAAGCCCTTTAGGGAGCTTTTGGCCATTCTTAGGACAAAGCAGTAGTGAGACGCGGGGCTCTGAATAGCTCAGACACGTATTAGTATCTGTGGCAGCACATGGGAAGAATGAAAGGACGACAGTCTTCATCATTTTCAATCAAAGTCGTGGACTTGTGCTTAGCGACTGAGTTCTCTGGGCTTTCTTTTCAGTAGAAAGTGTTGCTCTGCTCTGCTGCTGTGAGGGCAGGACTGTGAATTCAGGCTCGCTCAGGTGGCCCCAGGTGTGGCTCTGCAGCTGCAGTGTTCAGCCTTGAGATTATTTTGTGATCCACACTGGAGCCAGCACACTTCACTTTCTCCCCCCTCCCCTGCACCTGGAGAGCGACAAATAGAGTGACCCTAATGGCACTTGACAGTGTTTCCCTCTTCCATCCTTAGTGTTGGAGCTGCAGTTGACAGCGCCGCAGCCCCGCCCTGTCAGGTACTACTTTCCCACCCACCCGCGGGCTCCCCCCTCCCGCGCTGGCGGAAGGAGTCACGCGACGCGGCTCAGAGCTGGTGAATGGCCGGCGGAGGGGTACCAGCCCCGGCGTTGAGGCTCAGCGGCGCAGGTTGTCTTGGGGTCCGAGGGCTGTGTGGGCAATTTTTGTTTGTTTTTTTTCTTTTTCTTTCTTTCTTTTTCGCTGGAGCTGCTGCAGCCTTAGGATGCGAGTCCGGAAGTCCAGGGTAGCGTGCGAGGCCGCGAGGGCCCGGGAACTGTGCCCTCCTGGGCAGGGCGGCCCTGCGCCTTGGAGGCTGCGCTGGCTCCCGGGGCTGCCGCGGCCCCCGGGTCCCTCTCCTCAGCACTGGCGGCCACTAGGACTTGGTGTCCTGGTTTTCTCGCTGTGAACGAGGCGGCGGCCACTTGGGCAGCAACAGGTGAGGCGGTACAAAGGCGGCCCGAACTGGCGGGGAAGCGGCTCCGGTGCGTGGCGGTCTGCGGGGAGGCGGGGCCGGCGCGGGAGAGCGTCCGCTGCGGGCGGTGCTGGCGGGCGGCGGCGTCCGAGCCTGTCACACGGGGGCAGTCGCGGTCCGGCCCTGGCGGGAAGGCGGCGGGCGCCCCTGCCTCCTGTGCCTGCCGCACACAGGCCTCTCCCAGCTGCACCCGGGGAGGCTCCCGGGGGCTCCTTGCTCAGCCGGGCCCACTGGCGGCCTCGCCTCGCCACCAAGCCCGCAGCCCCTGCCCTCGTCGCCGCCTCCCGCCAGTGGCCTTCACGGTGGCCGAGCGGGACTCTGGGGCCCTCGCCTGGCCCCGGGGAGCTGCTGTCCCGGGGTGCTGGCCACGTGGGCCCCTGCCGCGTTCCCGCCGCTGCGCGGAGCCCATGGTGGCAGTAAGTGGCCAGGTTCCCTGCCACGCCTGTCCTTGCAGAAGGGGTAATAAATGGCAGGGATTTGAGACTTGACATTTAACTCAATGGTTGCTGAATGGGAGGGAATAAAGGAAAGAGACAGCTTTGCTTTTCCTGTCAGCCCTGGATGTAGGACTAACGGTGTGAGGCCGAGGCCGAGCCGTGGCAGGGGTCATGCCCTGATTTGTCCTCTTTCTACTCAGTAGATGCTGGATTTCTAACCAGAAACGACGAAAATGGAAATTGTTGGTATGGAGGGCAGTAGAAATTAAGCCTCTTCTTTCTTTTTTGTCCTAGTGGTGTGCTTTTTCGTTCGAAGTGGATAGTGAGGCAGAATCAGGATGTTCCTGGGTTTTATGGGATGTTAAATGAAGCAGGCAATATTGTGGATTAGACTACCCTACAGAAACGTAAAGCAAGTGTCCAGATTTCTTTGCTTACTTTTTAAAATTTGTGACGCTGCCAGTGTTTTCCTTAGTAGCGGAGAACGGTGTGCGATTGCGAGAGGTTTCAGGCACGTTCTCACTAGGGGACGTGGTGCAGGTGAAGGAGTAGACAAGACTTTGACCTCGGTTCCCAAGGCTGCCTTATGAGTACATAACCATGAAACGTATTCCTAGTGCCCTGGGACGTTGACTTTATGCAGGTTCACAATTTCAAATCCACAATGTTCAAATTTTAATATTTACCTGTACGTGTGCATACCTATTTTAATGTTTTGTTGGTGTTTCTGATCGTTTGTTAAATACCGTTTTCGTGATTATAGTTACTGATCTGGCTTCATGTTATTGTTGACTTAATACTGTAAAATAAGTTTGTTTTCCTAGTAGGTATTTCTAACAGGAAATAAGCAGAATAGAGAAAGTTCTTTTAAGATTTTTAAAGATTGGTTTTTCTTGTTCAAGAGTCTTAAAAAAAAACCGTGTCTGATCTTAATTCTAGACGTTCTGGCAGTTCAATTCAGTAAGTAAATGCATTTTAGCTTGCATAAAAGAATTGTACTGAAAATTTTCCTCTTTTTCCTCTGCTGTGAATTTGTGGCTTTTATGTGGAAGCTAGTTGGATTATGGTTTGGCATTTTTAAAATTAAAACAAACATAGAGTGATACTTTGTGTTTTCCACAGTATTTTGTTCTGATTGATACATGAAAATTAGAAATAGAATTTTAAATTATGGGTATTATCAGTCAGGTTATCAAATTTAAATATATTAAAGATCTGGTTACTTTTACAGAGAGAATTTTAAGTGATATAAAGAGGGGGATTCGCATATATCATGTTTGTAAAAGGCAAGCTATTTAAAAGTAAATGGAAAATAATTTACCTGGATAGTGAAGATTGAGGAGGAAAGAATTTTCCTAGTTGATGGAAATGTTTTGTATCTACAGTGTTAGTTGCATGGGTGTATACATTTGTCAAAACTCAGTGAATTTGTACACTTAATATCTGTGCATTTCACTCCAACTCTATGCAAATGTTAACTCAGTTTTTAAAGAAGAAAAGCAGTTTTATTGGAATGTTGGAAAGTTTTCCCAAAAGAAGGATACTCTCAATTCTTTAAGGTAGAAATTTATCTGTTCCATGATTGTAATACAGAAATTTCCCTACATTCAAGAGTTCATACCTTGCTGTTTTTGATGCTCAAAGACATTGCTTATTCTGTTATACAAATATTGAATATAAATAAGTAAATACAAGAAAAAAACTGAATTAACATAAGGTTGTGCCAAAAACAAAACAAAAGAAACAACAAACAAATGTTAACCTACATTTTATGTAAATTCCCTGAATAAAATGTTGGTTTTGCTACACAATTCCACTTCAGTGCAGAAATGATAGTTGATTTTGTTTTACCTTTTTTAAGTCTTTAGCACTTTTGTTTCTCAACATCACCATGCTTTAAAAAGATGAATAAATTTCTAGCAATCACAAATCATCACAAATCCATTTTAGTGTAGTCTGAATAAAATTGAAATATATTATTTTGTTCTGGGAATAATGGCTAGGTGTCTTTGTCCCAGCAGCTTTCTTGTAAAGGGCAAACCACAGATGAGGTTGTCATTTTGGTTTTGAACGGCACAGAAAAGAGACTGTGAAGCTTGCCTTTTGTTTTTGTTTTCTCTTAAGTCTCCAGATTTTGCTAGGACACTTCTTCCAGAACAACACTGGGGTAGTTGTGACACCTGATCCTATTTGAAATAGAGGTGGTTTTTAAACAGTATCAGTGAAGTTTAGGGATCTGGAGGTTCCCATTTATCTTTATGGTGTTGATTGCAGATATTTGAATGCAGTGGTAAAAATAAAAAAGTTGGTGTCCATCCATACACTCTGAATCATGGCTGCTCACAAAGAATTTCCACTCGGAATAGGATGTATGGAAAGTAAGGGATTTCTGACAGTTCTTCACCCAGATCTCCAGATATGCAGGAATTCCTGAGTAGCTGCAGGTGTGTGAATACAGCTTTGAGTTGTTGCCACATTGGGAGGAGGATATCCGAGGTATCCGAGGTGATTGCAAAGCTGTCTAGGTTGAGGGCACTAACACCTTTTTGCCTGGTTTCCTGCCACCTTTAATGTACCCACAAGATGGAACTCTCATCAGTCTTGGGAAGTACAGGTCTGCTTGAACTAGAGAGCCCAAAAAGTTGTTTAATGCCTATCGTTGCGTTTCACCGCGGCATGACTGTCAGCCATGGATCATACTGGATCCTGTCGGCTTCTTGGACGGCACTGCGGGGAGCAAAGCTGGGGGCGGTGGTGCGGCAAGTGGGACAAGGCTCGCACAAGGGGATCCCGGGGCAGTGCTGGTCTGGGCGGGGGCGCGGGTCGGACGTTGGCTCGGGCGTGCACACACAAGCTGGCACACGCGCGCACACATACGCCCGCGCCGGGAGCGGACCCCGCGGGCAGAGCCCGGGAGGAGGGGGAAGAGAGGGAGGCCGCGTGAACCCAGAGGTCGCAGGTGGCTGCTGCCAACCCGACCAGGACTGCGGAGTGGGGACCGTGCTGTGGTAGCGGCCCAGGCTGTGACTTCTGCCTCCCGAGGAAGGAAGTTGCCGGCCCTGGGCTGCATTTAAGGGCCACCGGTGCCTGACTTTGGAACCCGGTTGGGCTGCCGCAGGTCGCTCAGCTTGCCCTGTCCCTCGGCCATTCGCCAGGCTGATTTTAAAGGAAGATCATCACCAGGTAAATGGTGTGAATTGTATGTTTCTGTGTAAAATTAAACAGAGATACTGTCATTTGTTTTGACCCATCATGCATGGCACCTATTTTTGTTTTACTCAATTAAAATAGAGAATTTTTTCATTCTTCAGGTGTAAGGAATTTTTGCAAGGAGAGAGCAAGTCTTGCCTTCTTCATATGGAGATGTCATTGCATTTGAAGTAAAAAATGTCTCTAGATATTTCAGTGTAAATGAAGGCATATATGCTGTTTTCTTCTGCTTAGAGATTTAATATATTAATTTTGTTATAATTTCCATTTATGTACAAAAATGTCTTCATATCTCAGACAGACGTGCTCATCTTCTTTACCTTATGTGTATTTAGTGTAATAGTATATTCTCAAGTGTTTAGTAAATGTTTATTTCATGGTAGGTAAGTGAATGAATAGATCCTAAGTGACTTGAATATGTTAATCCATACTAACTATCTCTATGATCTATTATTTACTCTTAATTTTGAGTCTCTTTTGTTTCATCTGTGACATTATGTACCTTAACAGTTGCCTCCCCAGTATCTATTCTATCCTTTATCCATTGTATGGTTTGACTAAAAGGTGGACCATGATTTTCCTCTCAGTCAGAAAATCAAACTCTCCTGGCCATGTTGATGGGTGCAGGCCCTAAACAGGTCCAATCAGAATGAGGCCAAGAATAGTAATGTGTGGGAGTGAGGTCACCCACTGGAATCATTTTCCTACTTTAAGGTAAAGGATTTTGAGGACAGACTGACATATGGAGCTAATAGAGCTGAAAGGACAGCAGGAAAAAATGTGATCACGTTTTTTTCTGAAGCCCACATACCACTTTGGATTTTTCCTGTATGGTAGTCAGGTGTATTTTGTGTTTAAGACTGTTTTGGATGGTTTTCTTTCCCTTGGAACCAAAGACATCCTGATACATATGGTAATATTTCATTCCATGTTGTTTAAAAAACCATATAAAGCAGTGACATTTTCTTGACAGTCTGGAATTGTTTGTTGTAAACAATTGATTTTTTAAATAATTTCATTGATGATTTTCAAGAAGGGTTACATGTCCTGCTTTAATGTGTCCAGGTGTGCCCCGTTTTAAAAAACTAAGACGTAATTTACTGTATGTAAAGTATACATTAAAACAAGGTCGACTATTCCTTATCTGCAATTCTGAAATCCATATAGCTGTAGTTACTACCTGTTTTTTTAATGATTATTTGGAACCAGAACCTTATTGACTCATTTCTTAGTCAAACCTGATGAAGGGTTCATTCAGACCAGGTAGGTGGGTTGCATGTGGAAGAGGCAGGGGAGCCAGACGCAGCTCGGCAGGGGCGGACAAGGATGGGGGAAACGCTGAGAAAGCCACCTGGTACCAAGCCGGGGCGACCTGCTGGACCTCCTCTGACCCAGAAGTTACCATGGGGACCCCGGCCCTGACCCAGTCCTCGATCTTCCTTCCTTATTAACCCTGACAGCCTAGCAGGGAGCGGAAGGTGATGCGGCCATTGGGCAGCCGAGATGAGCAAGGCTAGCTGCCTACCTCAGGCGACGGTGTCTCTGAGCCTCCCACCTCCCTCCCCAGGGCGCGAGGAACCCGCACCGGAGTAGTAGGAAGAGGCTTGCGAGGCAACACGACACGGAGGGTGGGACCAGAAGAGGGAAAACCATCCGGCTCTCCAGAGGCGCTTGGCAAAAGGGAGGTGAGGATGAAGGCGACGCGACAGCAGGCAATGGGGTGGTCAGAGACGCTTGTGTACCCTCCTTCAGTGGTGGCAGGGGGTCCTACTGGAGTCCGCAGGTCGCCTCACATCCGGGTAACGGGAGACACTCGGTTGTTTCTGCCGCTACGACGCCTCTCCCGTGGCGCAAAAACGTGCCTCGCGGGTCAGATGGGCGATACCTGTGACTGTCGTGGGTACGCTTGCGTACTGCCTTAACCTCCTCCGCTGCCCAGCTCAGAAGATGAAGGTGGCCGCCATGCTCACTGCGTGTCACGCTAGGTTTCATTCCGGCCCCCACGTCTGGGCGACGGGGAGAGGCGAGCCAGCGCCGGTCCTAGGCGCAGGCGTGGTGGGAGGCCTCCTGTGCGCGCCTCCGCGGGTGGGTGCCCAGGGTGAGGCGGTGGCGCCCCCTGGCGACGTTCGCTTTCCCTTCCTGGGGTCTCTTGTACTAAAGCAACCCGCGCCCCCAGCGGCGGGCCTTGGAAGTCCATCGCAACCGGTTCTCATGTTGGTTTCGGGTACTTCTCTTTAAGGCCTCTAGTTCACGTGCCATGTTATCTTCTGTATGGGCCAGTGAAAAGAAGAGGGGAATCAAATGACGCTTCCCCAGCACTGCACTCCACCTTCTCCAAAAAAACAAGGGTTTCACCCTCTGCTTGAACAAATTTCTCCTTCTGCATCAGAACACAAGAACTGACAAAAAAGTTGTGGAATGGTCTACTAGATTTAGTCAGTACAATAGTTCAGAGTCTTGGAAGCCTCTAAAGACAGAATGCAGAGTTCTATCACTAGGATTCATGGTTCCCATACTGCTTTTGAACATGCTTTCTGTGTTGCTCTTTTGTCACAACTGTGAGGAAGGATAAATCAGTACTCGTGCCTTTGAGGCCAGAAGAGAAGGAATAGGGGTGAGTTGGGTTTCCCCTTCCTGCCCTCCTTTTTCGGAGCCAAGTACAACCAAAATGTGCTCTAAGTTTGTATAACCTGATGTTACTGTAACACATCTTCTTCAAAACTTTAGCGAGCTGCCTGTCTAGTCTAGGGAGCTTTCGTGGCTTAAAAACCCAATGGAGAGATACTGATGGTTGAGGCCATTCCCCACATCATCATGACTGTGTTACCTGGCAAAGACCTGCCCATGGCCCCCAACCCCAGTCCCAAATCTTGATATATACTTCAGTGGTATCTCCCAAATGGCTCAAATTGGGGGGAAAAAACCTCAGGAGTAGATTGGGGCCGGGTTAAAGCTGGTTATCAGGGGATCTGATGTGTGTTTAGGGGATCTGATGTGTGTTACCTCTGCCCTTGGATTGTCAGCCAACTGGTGAGATTTCTTTTAGTTATAGAAACCACTTTATCTTTAGTAACTCAAATTCTGGCATATACACATACAAACCATATTACAAGTTTCCATTCCCACAAAACAGGCCTTTATTTCTGAGTGATCTACTCCACTAGATTTATTGTATTGACCATGCCAAGGACCACAGGAATCCTTACAAATGTCAGACCATATGAAATCATATGTATTTATGTACATAACCATACATACGTAAGTAAATCGTATTCGATATAATTCATGTTTCTAATTCTAGATTTTCTTAACCATGCAGTGAAAATACAAAATAGTTTTCTTTTATGGGAAAAATAAACTTTCTTAAGCATTATTCTTTTTCATTTGAAGCATTTTTTTCACTTCTGATTCATTATTAACAGTTTGTAATTTGATTAAATATTATTATATAATATATTTGACAAAATTTATTTTACCTTCTATCAATAGTTTTCTTTTAAACAGTCCATTCATATGCTTTGGAGTTTTCTTCATTTATTTTAGTTGTCCACTAAAATATAATCATGATCTATACTAAAAGCCATTGATTATACACTTCGGATAGACCATATTGTAAGTGAATATATCTCAATAAAAATGCTTAATAAAGAGATAAATAATTGTGCAAGAATAGCCAGAAACAGCAGCCATGTACAGCACGGAACCCAAGAGAGATTGAGAGGTGAAGAATTTTCTTGTTTGTCTGTTTTTTTGTTTATTATTTTTATTGAAATAATGAAAACCCTCTAATAATGTTGAAGGGATGAATGCACAACTATGTGATTAAACCAAATACCATTGATTTGTACTTTGGATGAATTGTTTGATTTATTATGTAACAATAAAATTGATTTGTTTTTAAAAAACGAAAAAAATGAAAAATTAAAAAACCTAATGAGAACCAAATATTTTTATGTTATATAAAATAGTTATTAATATGTTTAATTTTAGAGCACTGCTGTAGGCACTGTAGTCTCTATATGACATGCCCTATATTACCATAATAAACTGGAATATTTAACTTTATAATATCCAAAAAACTTTAAACTCCAAAATATAAATACTTGCAAGGGTTTTTCTGTATGAGGGATTATTATTTAAATACTAATACTTATGTTTTTTTAATGGTGTAGGTTTATTAGTAATAAATATTGCTAATTTTGTTTCAAGATATTATAGTAATAACATTTCTGCCTAATATAGAGATAAAAAGTTTTTCCAATGTGGATTTTAGCAAATGTTTGTTGTTTAATTTTAAATTCTTTGTACTCTGACAAAGAAATGGTAAGGATTATGTAACCTATCCTTTCTCTCAAAGTTGTTGCTTAATAAATTTTGAAAGTTGCATTATTTGCTGAAATTGTCTAATTGGATTTAATTTTTCCATGTGGAATTCGTATTTTATATTTTAGCTTTTTAGAAAATTATTTATTCTAGCTATCTGTTTCTAGAATACAATGAAATCTGTATTATTGGCAATAGACTCCTTTAGAAATAATAAAAGTTTTGAATTACATATTTTTAATAGGTTGCCACTTTCAGATACTACTTCCTTTATGTTAATTCAAACCAGTCCAACAAAATATATTTCATTAGAGCTTCTTTTGAGATTAGTTTGAATAAATATGAATTGTGAATAAATATTTATAGAATATATGTAATAGAGCACATGATTTTATGATTTGGGCCTTAGTTTTCTCATTTACACAGTTAGTGGAGGAATTGGTCAAGATTCAGAGAGTTTTCCTACTTTGTAATTCTAGAAATGTCTTGTTTGTAGTTTTTACCTGTGCTGTCTTGGAAGAATGTGTTTATTTAGCAAAAATATTTCAGATCTGGAAGCGGGTGTGGCTCAGTGGATAGAGCCCCCGTTTACCATATGGGAGGCCCGGGTTCGCGCCCCGAGGCCTCCTTGTGAGGGCACGCCGGCCTGAGTGGTGCGGTGGGCTGATGCAGCAACCTCACGGCAGGAAGCGGCTGTGGCGCAATGGATAGCGCACCCGTTTACCATATGAGAGGCCCCGGGTTCGCTTC
>JAQZBX010107457.1:0-10646 GCA_029593785.1 Cabassous unicinctus
CCTCTGTCAATAAATCTGTAAAAAAAAAAAAGAGAGCCAACTTTATAAAAAGGGGAGACTTCACCAAAATAAAAAGAAGTCTGGGGGAAGCGGGTGTGGCTCAGTGGATAGAGCCCCCGTTTACCATATGAGAGGCCCCGGGTTCGCTTCCCAGCGCCTCCTCGTGAGGGCAGGCCGGCTCGCGCGGCGCCGTGGGCTGATGCGGCAAGACCTCACAGCAAGGGGGAGATGAGCAGACACAGAGAAGACATGCAGCGAACGGACACAGCAGCACAAGCAGCAAGGGGGGGATAAATAAAATAAAATAAATAAATCTTTAAAAAAAAAAAAAAATTTGCTTTTAAATATATCTGAATACATATTTTTATGTATCTAGAATATATAAATAAACTCTTGCCATTTAAGAAGATAAACAAAAAAAGGACAAAGAGAATACACAGATAACAAAATATATGAAAAAATAGGGAAATGCAAATCAAAACCACAAGACACCACTTCACACCCACTAGGATGGCTATAATAAAACAGACGGGTATAGAGTAACACGTGTTGGTGAGGACATGGAATATATGGAACTCTCATACACTGCTTTGGGAATGCAAAATGCAAAACTTTGGAAAACAGGTGGGCAGTTTCTTAAAGAGTTAAAACACACTTACCAAACGACCCAGCTATCTATTCCACTCTGAGAAATAAAAGCATAAGTCCGACTTATACATGAATGTTCATAGCTGTTTTATTTTATAACAGCCCCAAACAAGAAAAAAAAACACAAATGTCCATCAAGTAAATGATAAGCAAATTATAGTATAACTATACAATGGAATACAACTCAGCAACAAAAAGGAACAAACTACTGAATTATTCAACAACATGGATGAATGTCAGAATCATTATGTTGAGTCAAACAGGCCAGGCAAAAGAAAAAAAAAGACATACTGTATAATTCCATTTATATAAAATTCTAGAAAATTCAAACTAATCTACAGTGACAGAAAATAGATTAGTGGTTGCTAGGGATAGAGAGAGGGTATTGAGGAGGAATGGATTATAAAGGGATATGGAGAAACTCTGGAGGTGATGAATATGTTCACTATCTCGATAGTGGTGACGGTTTGACAAATGATCAAACACTTAAAATATATGCAGTCTAAAGTAAATCAATTATACCTCAATAAAAATGTTTAAAGAGTTTTAAATATATAGGGGAATAACATTTGAAAGACCATTAGTCTGACCCATCACTTCAGATTTTATGAGATTTTATCTGATTTGATAAAGAAAACTGAACATCTACTAAATGCCTAATATGTGCTGAGCCCCTGGGCAAGATGTTTTGCATATGTTATCCACTTTAACACTCAGAGACTGGCATCAATACCTGCATTTCACAGACAAGGAGACTAAGTCTCAGAGTAGTTAACTTTCTTTATCAAGGTCACACAGCTGGTAAGTGGCTGAATGGGGAATTCAAATCCTCAGTCTGGTTGATTCTAGAGGTCTTTACAGCATTATAACACAACTGCTATCTTATGAAGGTGAGAAAATTATCTCCACAAGTGCTACGCCCTCTCTGGAGGACAGCTTGGCTTTCCTTCCTCCTTTATATGGGGCTCCGGGGCCAAGAAACATCCTGGGGGCTCTATCAATAGATTTTGGCAAGGTGGACAGCAAACCCCATTTCTACTCTATACAAGGAAAAATGAAAACACTTCTAATTGAGTGCTTAGCTTTTTCCAGGAAATACCCATGCAATTTTAGAAACGGTAGTCCTATAAATTTCCTGGAAATGTAATTAATAAATAAAAAAGCATCAGTCAAAATACACACTGGCAATTTCCACCTTGGTTGTGTCTCTGGATTGATATTTTGGTCACTTAGAATTTCCTGCCTGATTCCAGGGTTATTCAAATACACATCCCCACCCTCTTGGGCAGGAAGAGCAGCTGCCAGCAGAACAGCATGCTGGCACTGGGCAAGTCCCTCAGGAATGAGGTCCAGGAGAAGAGAGCCTGCCATTCCAGTATCTCACTTAAAAGAGTTACAAGTAGGTCTTGTAGGATAGTTTCTGCTTCTATGCCACCTGCCAGAGGTTCTGGGAAGCTTACCTCTCTCACAATACTTAGGGGAAGGAAAGGAGGGGTAGAAAAGAGTGGTAGCAGGTAAGTCCCTTTGGAATTCCATGCAGCAGATCTGGGATGTTTTGTGTCAGAAGCTATTTAAGATTGTGGAAGAGAAGAAATGTGAAGGAGGTTTGCTAGTAGACATACCATTAGCCAACCTAGTAAGTTTTTGCTGCAATGGTGAGAAGGAAGAAATACAGCTACATCCTTTTTGGTAGAGGAAGTAGTGATTTGGCAGCTGATTCAAAGAGGTTACAACTTGTCTCTGTTGGTATGAAGCTTCAGGAGCATTTTGGACCTAAAGTAAAAGTTAATGAGAGAGAATGCCTGCAGACATCCTGATTCAAAGAAAGCTGCTTTGATATGGCAGGCAGAGGGTCAGAGAAGTGTCCAACTTCTGTTTTAACAGATTAACTCAATTTCTCTTTGTTTTATGGCTTCCTGAAGGATTATAAAAAGGGTTTGACAGAGTTTACAAACTAAATGCCAAAATAAAACAATTTTCAGATGGATAGGGCAGGAGGTACCCAGTGAAGGAGGTAAATACCTCTTGGACTTCTGAAAACTTACCTCTTTCAGGAAGCTTCCAGAATGCAAAAAAGATCAGTGTCATCAAACAAGCCTTGAGGGCTCAGTACTGAAAAATGCTGCAAATGATAAGACATAATTTGAGGTGGATTCCTCTCCTTAATAAACAAATCTGTGCATTCATCTGGCTTTGCTCTAAAGACTCTCCTTAACATGGTTCCTCAAAGCTGTACAAAACCAGATCAAGTAATGACTTCACCCAACCCCACCCACTGTGATGCATCTAGTTTTAAAGCAGAAAAGAGACGAGCAGAATAACAGCTGAATAAAGCAATGATGTCAAGGAAGAAAGAGACTCTAGAATGGTCACCTCCTTTAGTAATAGCCTTCCAAATTTGTATTCAGTTGACTGGTTGGTCAGCTGGTCAACAAAACTTATTGAAACCCATATGCATGGCCTTAAACTAGATTTATTTATTTTTGTTTATATTTATTATTTTATACTTCATTTCACAAAAGATTTCAGCAGCTTAGAGCAAAATCATATACAATGAAACAACATCAAAGTAGATGTAGAAAATCAGGACCAAGTAAAAGGGAAATAAAAATGTCAATCACATGGTTTACAGTCACCCATGAATAAACTAAAATTTGCCTCTGATTTTCCTGGCAGCCAAAGCAAAATAGAAACACAAACAATTATTTAGTTGTCATTACTGGAAAGGAATATGTATCAATCAGTTCCTCAGGATAAAAACAAATCTTTTCTCAGTACTGAACTTTAAAATTATTTCTTTTTAAATATATTTTTTTAACATGGACTCTATGCAAGGGATACTGCATGAAAAAAAACCCAAATAATCTTGAAAAGGTCCTCATGACATATGGCCTTATACTACATACTATTAAAAGATATGCAAGAAATATTTTCTTAATGTTATCTCATTTGTGAGACAAAATACATACGTATCACAATCTAAAATGCTTTTCTAAAAACACTGAGATAGAAATAGTTTACATATTCATAGGTATATTCTGCTTTAAGAAAATATGTAAAACTAAGTTAAAAAAATACTAAACTGGGAGATAATTATTCTTAATTTGAAAGGATCCATGAACTTTAAGCAGAGAGATCCCTGATGTCTTATGCATTTATTTGCCTAACATTTGTTGTGTGACAAAGAGACTAAGGGCCATAGAAGCCCAAGTTCAAGTGCTATATGCAGCTGATGACTGAAGATCAAACAAGAACAAAGCCTACTGAATTCTAAAATCTTAAAAAACAAAACAAACAAAATTAGATAAATGAGAAAGTGACATATGCTACGCTATAAAAAAGATTTGTTTTAAAAAGACCAAATTATACATTAAAATATATGCTATTAAATATATATGTGTTTATCATATGTTTAATTACTTAGAATGTAAAATTAAATTTATGCATATTTTGGGGATATTTCTAATACAAAAAGTGCCACAGCATGGTATAATGCAAGGGGATTTAAAAGCTAAATTTATATTTGAACACTGGTAGAGAGAACAAAGCTCTATAATTCTGGAATTAGAACCCCTTGCCAAACAGATTTGCAAGCACCATTTCAATTTCATTTTCTTGGTGAGATTTCCTCTGCTGGAGAACAGAACTGACCTGCTCCTGCCTGGTTCAAAAGACCTAACAGGCTTATTTAAAACTCTGCCTTGCTTCTTAAAACAAAAACAAAACAAATACAAAAAACAAAACAGTCCCACACCAAAAGATGGTGAATGACAACAGCCAAGAAGAAACAAAATAGCAAACCTGCTTCTAATGTGCCTGAATGGCCATCCTCCCACCCCCAATCCCCAAAGCTCACCTCTTTCCTCTCTGTTATCTATGTCCTTCCTTCAAGACCAAGCATATGACAAACCTGTACTGTACATTTTGCTGCCTGACAGGCCTTCTTCCTTGGACTCTGGAAGCATATCTATCCATATCACTCACCAAGCATGTGGTTCAAAGCTGCTCTCGCACAGGACTTGACAACACTTCAAGCCTTCCCCACTAGGCTGGAGATCCCACCAGGCCAGGGCCTAAAGCGCAGACTCCAGTAAATCCCAAGCACGTACCACAGTGCCTGGTGGTTAGAGCTGATCTGTTCTGTGCAGCACTTCACATAGTGCTAGGCCAATTCATTTCTTTATTCACAGGGTCAGCATTTACCAAGTTACTATGTGCAAGGTCCTGTGCTAGGCATTTAAGTTTTCAAAGATGCATCAGACATAGATTAGACCCTCACGGAACTGAAGTCTAATAGGATTTGCACATATAGTTAACTATAAATCAAAGAAGAAAGTGAAAAATATCTTAGAGGTAAAAAAGTGTGAAAGAATATGAATCAGGAAAGTCACTGCTGCATAGTTTACACAGGAAAAGACTGCAAACAGCAAACAACCTTAATGTCTACAAATAGAGGACTACTTAAAGTACGCGATACAGTAGAATAGGTAGCTACTAAAGAGTGAGAATGCTCTTTTTTTGCAATCAATCAATCAATCAATCAATCAATCTTTTACTGAACTAGTAGTATGTGCCAGGAAGGGGAGAGGAGGACAGGGGAAAGCAAATATGCAGAAAGCAGCAGAGGAGCACAAAATGACTTTCCTGGTTCCAATCTCTTCTAAAGGCCTGGCTATATCCTTGTTCTCAAGTTCATTGTAATAAATTTCCTTTCCTGTTTAAGCTATTTCAAGATGGTTCTTGTTATTTTTCAAACACTCTTAACATACAGGGTAAAGAAGAAAAAAAGAATAAAAATGAGGTTGGCATATGTTAAAAGTCATCAACCTGAACTTGTAAAATCTAGGCATCATTGTTGTACGTAAATTTAAAAATAGAAACATTGAGGCGGAGACAGCCTGAATATTTGGAAGACACTAATACCAAAACCAGAAAATGCGGTACATAGGAGGAAGAGTTTTGGTGGGGCCGTAGATGACTTGGTGAGCTACCCTTCAGGACTTAAGCACTCAATTCTTCCAGCTGCAAGGAGTGCTGGCAGCAGCAGCTTTCAGAATCTGAGTCCCCTTCTCCTGGACTTGCCCTCAGCTCAAGAAAGGCACCTCCCCACTGTCACACTCCCTTCCCAGGGGTAACCCATATCCAGTGATTGGTCCATGGATGGTGAAGAGGATGTATAAAAATCCAGTCCCTTTGGCCCAGTTTGGGACTACTCTGAAGGGCCAAAGTCATGTGTAGGACTGGCTAAGGCCTCTGTTAAAAATGTAGCAGTTCAACTTCTCTCTGCCTCAACCTGCTTCTTTCACAGCCCCCCTCAGGTGTTGACCCTGAGAACAGTCCCCAATCAAGATCCTGTATGAAAAGGGGAACCTGACATGCAACACTGTGAGAAAAAGGGTGAGTCAACTTTGAATATGCTTGTGACTCCAGGTGAAGACGTAAAATAAGAAGTTAGAAATGTGAGTGAAAGCTCAGGAAAAAGATCAGAGCAGGAAAGAGATCTGGAAGTGATCAACAGAGAGATGATAGTTGAAACCAGGAGATTTTATAATATATCAATGGAAAAAGACTGACGAGAAGAAGGCCAAGGTAATATCTTTAGTGAATGCTGACATTTAGGACGCTGGACAAGAAGAGCAGATCCAAGAAACAGGCAGAGAGGCAGGGGAGAACCAAGAGGATACAGAGTTATGATCACTAAAGGCATTTCTGGAAAGTATGCAGACAACGGAGGCAAATGCTACCAAAAAAACTAAGAAGAATGAGACACAAAATGAGTGTTTAATAAACCCTTGTTAATTTGAGTGGGACTCACTACCTGCAGGACGCTCAGCTCTTGCAGGGCTATCTTCAGCAGTTTCTGTCCTATGGCAGCAGGCACAGAGTCTATCTCTATGTCCTGAAGCAATGCCCACTGTTGGGCTGGTAAGCAAGGAAAGGCTGAAACAGGGTCAGGACACAGTTCAGCTGCTTGGAGAATTTGGAAGAAACCCCCTACTGAACGGCTACCTTCAAGAGCATTCCCAGGAATCTCCTGCCCAAACAACTGGGATCCTTGAGAAGGATCACTGTCCCTACAGACCAAATTCTAACTTCGGTCAAACCCAGACTCCCAAACAGATAGATCTGATTCTAACACTTTTTTTTTTTCACCAGACCATAGGTATAGTATAAAAAGGGAGGAGTGAGGTAATCATTTATAGACACCAGCAACATCATCATTGCTTTGATGCAAATAAATGAACTCTTCTTAATCATGGTCCCCTAAAGTAAATGACAAACCAGACAAACGGTATTATTTGACCTCCACACCTTGGTGGGAATAGAAGGAATGTACCACCTTCTATTTCTGTGCCCAATACAGCTATGCACAATATCTTCAATGTTCACTGACTTTCTCCGTTTTCCTGAGTATGGATGGGAGATCCCCACATCTAGATCTCTTGCTCCAACTCCTCCTACCCAACCTAGAATCAAAAACCCAGGCAGAGAGCATCACAGACTCCCCAAGAGGCAGTGTGGTTATATTTCCCACAGAGATCTGAAAACCTCTTGTTCTAAAAGTCGGCACTGATTTTAAAATCCGATCAGCATCTCTGAAACTCACAGTTACCATACAAATGAATAAAATATTTCTTCATAAATTTAATGCCAGCATGTCTGTGTTTGGAAACTTTGAAAATACATGTTGTATGGTTTACTGCATTAGAAAAGGTGCCAACAGAGTTTCAAAGGAAAGGAAGTGTATAACTGTTTCCTTTCAGATGCATTTTCCAATGGGATCCATTCAGGGAAAAGGCTGGAACTAACTAAAACATTATTAAAAACTGTTATGTAAAGAGACAGGGAGATGGAAAAAGATAGACCCAAAAAAGTGAAATACATAACCAAGAGCGAGACAGACATATAAGGAGAAAGAAAGGGGATCTGGGCAGAGACACAGGTTGCATTGGAAAATGGGGTGAGATGGAGCTCTGCCTGGCAGTTGCTGTTCATGGTTCCATATTGATGCAGATCAATCGATCAGGACTGCAGTGCTGCTGGTCCAGTGGCATAAGACAAACCACAGAATTGGCTTAAAGTTCAGCACTTGCGAACTGCTGACCTTCAGTTTTCAAACCAAAAATATTCTTTGGGAAACAGTAATACCAGGTTCAGCCCAACCAGCCAAGCAAAAACAAGGACTACTAACCTGAAGTAACACCCTATTCAGTTACATCAGGCACCAACCCTTTGCTGGCATCAACTAGGAAGTATGCAAACCTGAAACCACACCCTACCAAACTAACATCAGGTTCTGACTCAGTCAACTAAGCAATGATAACCAGAAATGTTAAGGTAAGTGACATGGTATTCCGAAGTTGGTTTTACCAGGACCCACTCAAGCAGGAAGGCCAGTTCTCTCTAAGAGAGCCACAGATAAAGCAATTCTTTCTGAGGTCACATGTGCATGACTCCAGTGGAATCAGCATGCAAAGCCTAGGGCAGGGTTTGGCATGCCTTACAATGCCACTACATTTCTAAACATAGAATTAACAGTTTGTAGTGAGTGTTTTTGTTTGTTTGTTGCTGATCTCATATAAGCTAGGATGATGCTAAAATTCACCACTTTGTAAACTGGGATACTTCCGAGAATGAAAGGGTGTGCTATTAATAATTCATAAACAGAGTCCATCCCTGGGCAATCAAGGAGCTCAAAATTTTTGAAGGAGCTCAAAATTTCAGGCAGCAGCTTCAGGAGAAAAGGGAAACATGGCACAGATGGAGCTGATGCTGTTCTACCAGGCCTCTCAGCACTAGGCCCTGCTGCCTCAGCCAGCTTTAAACAGCCAAGCACAGGGCTGGTAGACCTTGGTGCAAGTTTGCTGAGTTCCAGGCCATCATTCTTGAGGGTGTAATAACCATGGGCTGTAGCACACATGTTGAGGGATGAGGGAAAAAAATAAACAGAGAGACAAAAGAATGAGGATGCACTGCCAATTTCAATTGTGCAGCTTTTATTTTTAAATGCTTATCAAGCTGAAAGAGAGCAGAGTTCTTGGAAAACAAGGTTTCCTTTTTTCCAATGCCAGCGTAAAACACCCTCAAGGACGGGCACTGCACAGACTGTAACAACAAGGAACGTGGCTTTGCATCCTCCCAGCAGCACAGTCCACCATGGGTCTCACGCTGCTCTGATTTCGGCTCGGCAAAGAATTCGGAATAACAGGCCCGCTGCCTCTGGTAAAACTGCTCTTTTGAAAATTTTTATTAATCTCCAAACTGGCTGTGTTAGAATTACAGCCAATTACCCACCAACTCTCTTCGCTAATAAAATAAATTTGTAAAAGACCTAATTACTACTTTTATTGAAAGATACTGACTGGGGACCAAGTACAGGAAACTGAGGGCTCAAGCAGTTGTCAGCTGGGGGATGAAGAGGACAGATTCAGGGGGAGGACCTACAGTCACCAGCAGGTCCAGAAACAATGCCCAAAAAGAATCCAAAGGGCATTAACCCTGTTTTTGTTCTGAAGAGCATCATGAGGATCCCTGCCCTCATAGCACTCTGGGAGGCCTGTCACGAGTTACACAGGCCTACACTGCCCACGCCCCTGCTCAGCAGAAAAAGAGAACCATAGTCCAACAGATGGATCCTGCCTGGACTCTCAGCAGAGAGCCTGCAGAGTCTGACCAGTATGGAAGCAACCCACCATCTTCTCACCTACTCTACTCTATCCCTCCACCCTCAATACAGCCCATCGGTTCTGGCCCCAGGGAAGATTAAGCAAAACCACCACAACAAAAGCAGGCAACTGCATAAGAGCTGTATTATTAATGTGAGGCAGAATGCAACTTCTGGGCTGTCCTGCACCTCATCCCAGAACACTGACTACAAAGTTGACAGTGTTCACATTCTGAGCCAGTCAGCCCCTCACTCAGAAGTTGGACTAGAAATCAGCAAAGTCCAGACTGACACACATATTTATAATAAAAGGTATGTATAAAACAACTCTATTTTTTAAAAAGTCTAAACTTTAAAGAAAAAAAGGGAAAAACGTGACTGTCAATTGTCCACGTAGAACTCAGACAAACCCTTTGTCTCCTTCAACTTTGTTAAATGTTATTTCTCCTCCAGAGAACACTAAAAATCAACTATTGCCAAGATATCTTTCTTGTCAAGAAACCTGATAAGAAAATCTGATATGGCAGGTAATTAAACTGTGGAGGGACACTTCTTCTGGGGATGACCAGACTGGAACATAGTATCTCTCCAAGGCAGAGGGGTCTGAAGTTACTCTCTGCATGCCACATGTGCCACATGTCTAACCCTAAAGAACTGAGGAATGCGTCCAACAGGAAAAACATGGCAGCACATGCTGTGATACCAAAGCCACAACTCCATGGGCCCCTGGAGTCTCTCAAACTAAGCTGCCAGCTAGGGAGCTAACACTAGCTTCGGATAAAATGCAGCTCTGGTAGGGTAATTAATTTTTTTCTTAACTAGGATTACATTAATTTTCAAGGACTAATGGAGTCCAGCTGTGATGGGAAGAGCGGCTGCCGATGCACAAAGGCACTTGTGCATACAACATTATAAACACACACACACACAGACCTATAAAAAGGATCCACTATAACAGGATATTTTTAGTTTCTACAATGCTGCACTAAAAATACAGCCCTGGCTGATACATCATGGCAGAACTATTCTCTCTGTCCCTTCAGGAACAGTTTAAAACATTTATTTTTGTTTCCTTTTGCAATGGTCAGAGTAGAGAGAGAAAATAGCAACTCATTGATAAGAGGAAACGAGAGAGACATGAAAAATTGAAAACTACCTAAAAACTCATGGAGAGGTTTATTTTATTAGTTCTTAATAAATATCTTGCAGATTTCCTCAGGAAATACACCAGATCACATGTAAAATAGTTTGATACTGATGTCAACTGCATCAACATATGAAGTCTATTAGGGTGAAGCCGCAGCAGGGTGATCAGCATGCTGAAAAACTCCAC
>JAQZBX010107458.1:0-10648 GCA_029593785.1 Cabassous unicinctus
TATCCATATTTCTCCCTTCTGGATATTTCAATATCCATATTTATTTAATTTTAATTTACTGGGCTCCTGATAAAAGTCAAATGCTGTTTTGTTTCTTATTCTTTTTTTTTCTATGATATTGTATTTTAAAGATTTCTGAAATTCTACATTGATCTTTCTAAGTGTGTGTGTATGTTTTTCCAAATTCTCTTCCTTTTTTTGTATGACCACAGTAGTTCTACCCTTAAAAAAAATAATAAGGAATCCAAACTCACAGCAGTCTCTCCTCTCATGAGAAATATTCCATAGGAAGTTTAAAAAAAAAGAAAAAAAAAGGTCATTTGATTCATAGCATTGTTTTTTACACGGCAGTTAAAACTTTGAAACCATCTATCAAAAAAATTAACTTTACTGGTAAAATAGTCTATGTTAGCACTGTTTTTTCTGTTTTTTTTTTTTTCAGTATGTTTTTAAATCTTTTTAAAGATTTAAATTACACAAATGTTAAACAAAAAATATAGGGATTCTCATATGGCAGGCTCCTCACACCTCCCACACACTGCCATATAAACTATATCTTTTGTTAGTGTGGCACATTCATTGCAATCGTTAAATGCATCCTGTGGCATCGCCATTGAGCATGGACCATAGTTCACATTATAGTTTTCACTCTCTCCCACACTATTCTGCAGGCTATGGGAAGATATGTAATGGCCTATATCTGCTATTGCAATGCCATTCAGGACGATTCCCAAGTCCTGAAAAGGCCCCCACATTACACCTGTCTTTCCCTCCGCATGCCCCCAGAGCCTCCAGTGGCCACTGCCTCCACATCAATGCTGTAATTTCTTCCATTGCTAGAATCACAAGCGTATAGTAGAATACCAATAAGCCCACTCTAGTCCATATTTCATTCCCTAATCCTGAGGATTCTGGGATGGTGATGTCCACTCCAATTCTAATTGAGAGGGGGTTTCAATCCCATACAACCAATAGATGGGATTCTCTTGCTTGCAGTTGTAGGCTCTCTTGTTTTCTTGGTATGGTGACTGTTAATCTTCACCTCCTTGTTAGTTGTCCTGGGTGAGTCCAATAGACTAGAGAGTAGGTGCTGCAACTCCACTGAGGCTCAGGGCCCAACTGGCACATGGACAACCCAAAGATTCAAGTCCTTTGGGTGTACACCTGCCATGAATCTTGAGGACCTTATGTTGAGTGAAGCAAGCCAGGCATCGAAGGACAAATATTACATGACCTCACTGATATGAATTAAGTAAACTGAGCAGACTCATAGAGCTATTGTCTGGAAGATAAGTTTACAGAAAATAGAAAGGGAGAAGAAGGTTGTGAGCCAATGTCCATATGGGTGTAATCTATAATAAGGTGGAAGTGTGTACTTAGGCATTGAAGGGATATGACAGGGGGTAGTGATACTATTGGGTTGGGCAGTGCAGGTTTGACAGGTGGGTAGAGTGGAGAAGATGGGTTGGACAGTCCATGGACATGGAAGGATGGTTGGGGGAGGGACCAGGTGAACACTGGAGATTGGCGGGTTTGTGGTTGAAACTGCAAAGTTGGGAATGCTCTTGTGGCAATATGACAAGGAAAGATTACTGGTTTAGGGTGTTGGATGGGAGCATTTGGGACAGGGCACACATGGGGCAGGCTTCTAGGGAGTGTGCAAGTGATCATTTTGTCATAAAGGATTGTATCAGTGGGTGGAGACCCATAAAATGAGTGGGAAGGAGTTGGAATCTCATTCTGAGGAGGACAAGTATGTTCACAAACAGAGGGGCAGGAGTCTTTTGAGAGCATGTGTGGTTCCTAATAGGGGAGACAAACAGTGTGTCAAGACCTCAGTGTTTTTGCAAGTAACTATGGATCTTGCCAGCCAAGGAGTGAATCCGGGAGATCACCATGGACTCTGAGGGGAGGGGGAAGGAGGAATAGAATAGATGGAACAGGGGGTACTTATTGGGCAGTGGAAGTGCTCTACATGATCTTGCAATGATGGACACAGGCCATGTAAAATATAAAAATTTATAAAAGCATATGGTCTAAAATGTAAACCATAATGTAAACCATTGACCATGGTTAGTAGCTATGTTTCACTATTTGTAAATCAGTTATAACAAATGTACCATTCACATATGAAAAGGTATTAGTATGGGAAAGGGGAAAAGGGGGAAGATGTTGGGTATATGGGACTCCCCTGTATTCTGTATGTGACTTTACTGTGACCTAAAATTTATTTGAAAACAAAATGAGAAAAAGTAAGACACCTGGGAATAAATGGAAAAAAATGTCACTGTACAGACAGGACAACAGATATTACAGTGATGAAAGGCAAAATGTCAAAAAGGTTTTAAAATATTTTTCCTTACTTTTTACTATCCCAATTTTAAATTTTATTTTATTTTAGTTTTCTTTAAAATTTTCTGTATTTATTTCTTATATTCAAACCTACCATGATTATTTCATTTTCTTATTAATTGTAATTGGCTATTTTATTCACTTCATTTTTGAAGAAGCTTTAAATCACAAAAGGGTTACATTTGGGACAGGGGAGGAACATTGGTGTAAGGTGTCAGTGATGGGGGACACATGAGAGGATGTTCACTCGATGTACATATGAGGTATATAAATGTTTACATATGTTCATGAGGCATTGTCACAGTGGGTGGAGATTCACACAACAATCAAGAGAATATTGAATTACTATCTTGGAGGGCTCTGCCACGTTCTCTAATGGAGCAGCAACTGTCCCTCAAGTGAAGGGGCAATGACTGGCAAAGGAAGATGGTCCATTGATGGGCCCTTAATATTGATGACTATGCTTGTGAGCCTTTACTCTTGAAATTGAAACTCAGCCTAGTGTTGTGAGGTGCCTAAGAGTTGTCTTCTTAGAGCCTCCTTGTTGCTCAAATGTGGCCTCTTTCCAAGCTAAACTCAGCATATAAATACATTACTTTCCCCCCAGTGTGGGACATGACTCCAGGGGATGAACCTCCCTGGCACTGAAGGATTACTACAAAATACCAACTAGCAATACAACTAGAAAAAGACCTAAAATAAAATGGGGAAAATGTAAAGACAAATGGGTTTATATGGCTAAAAGAATACAATGTGAATCAGGAGTTCATCCCAGAGAAAATGCTTATGCACTTATTAACAGGATCTCATAGACTGCCAAAGTGGATAATAACTCAAATAGTGGGGCTCTGGAGGGCTCTGAAGACACCCAGGTCCTATGGTCAGGGCAGATAGCTCTAGAGTTTGGTGCCTTGCCAGTGGGCCCTACTTTGGAGTTAGTTCTCCTGAGAGTGACAGAGTTGGACTCAGTTATGGCTTCCCTACAAATGGCTTATCTGTCCCTTCTATTTGAACCTATACTTGGTGCTGTAGTTGGTAAGTATAATTGTGTCTTTTAATTAATGTGCCAGCATGTAGTATACTATATCAATCAGAAAACTTAATTTTATCATTAGTGAAAAGTTGTTCTTAGACTTGATTTATGTAATATTTAATCAACAATTTCTTTTTATCCCATGATTAGAATAAACATTCAATTATTCAGTATTTTCAACATATTTATATTAAAATTATATTTATGAAAAAATGTCCTTCAAAATTTCTTCAAACATAAGAAATGAGCATTTAATGTTAGAGATGTTTTTATACTTATACGTACTATCCCTTAGTATTCTAGCAGTCTTTAATCTGTTATATATACTTTTCATACCATAATACAGATTTAAAATTATCCTTTAACTCTTTGAATATATTAAACAGAAGTATAACAATAACACAATGTCCATTGGACTTAATCTGTATATTTCTAGTCACTTAAAAATATTTTTTATGTTCTTTCTCATTTGAACTCCCATTTATGCCAAAGCTGTATAGTCATGTGATATCCATAAACAGTTGTGTATGTGGCAACTGAAAGCTGTTTAGGAACTCTGTTCTTTGTCAGTAATTATTTGGGGAGTTTTGCAATGATAAGTAAGCATGGAGGTGCACATGGCTTTGGGGTGTCCCATCAATGCCACTTTCCAGGTCTCTTTCCTGTCAGGCTTCACTGTCCATGGTCTCCCCTAACATTTCACTCAGTATCTTTTTCAATAAACAGAAAACTTCAGATTGTTTTAACCTTCATGGGGTTGCCTTCTGAGTGTTCCAGTTGTTAGGAGGATGAGGCAAAGGGATTTGATTCTTCAACAAAATATCAATATAATACATGTCAACATTACATGCCCATTACTTTTCCCAGAAGCTTTGTATTTTTTATTTTTAAGGTGTATAAAAACATCAATCTCCCATTATGCTTCCACATATACAAAGGCTTCCGCCACTATTCTTTGGACATAAATCTTCAAATATTGATTGATTTCAAAAACTATTAGTATCAAATCATGAGTACCTGCCTATTGTCTTCATCATGGATATTCACTATTTTACTTGTTCTTACCATTATGTTGATGGTTTCTTTATAAGGATTAGTATGATGTGCATATATCTTAGACTAAATATCTATGGATGATTTTAAGTGAGATATGGCATAAAGATGCATGCATTTCATGAAACAAAGAAAGAAATGATTTTTAAAACCAAAATAGTTAAAAAGATTGGTGAATCCTTCAGTTATTTGTTCCTGACAGGAACTTAGAAACTACTGCTTGATCTTAAGAACATTTATATGTCTCATTAAACCTTGTTTTTCAATTCCTCCCTAACTTAACATGTTGCAGTCATGAATTTAGGTACAGTAGATCCATGTATCTCAGGATAGAAACACCCCCCCTCCTTCATATTAACAGTTGTGAAATTTGGATTAAATACATCTAAGCAAGAAGCACAAAATCCACTATGGTATTAGTGGATTGGTTAAACACAGCTAACAGGTCAGCTATGATTTTATATTCACTTCTCACATGTTTTGGTGCTAAGTTTTCAGTATAGAAATAGCTAACAGGGACTTCTTCTTAAATACTGATCAATTAAGAAGACAAACTTGTTCCAGTAGCATAATAAAATGCACAATTATCTATTGTAGAAGAGAAAATTAAACCATATCTCTTGGAAATGGGAATAGATGGGATGAGTGAATTTTAAAGGATTTACTAGAAATTGTAGTAGTAACAATATTTCCCTCTTCTTTAGAGGTAACCACTTTTCTGCCTTTAAGTGATGCATTAAACCATCGTTTAGGCTTCTTAGGCTGCTTAAGTAAATAGATTTTAAAAGGATGGCTTAAATAATGAATAACCACAGTTTTGAGGCTAATAGAAAGTCTCAATGAAAGTATCACTAAGGTGATGTTTTATTCCTGAAGATTGGAATTCTGGGATTGACTACTAGTCATCCTTGGGCCTGCACTCC
Organism: Cabassous unicinctus; assembly: GCA_029593785.1. Taxonomy (NCBI): domain Eukaryota; kingdom Metazoa; phylum Chordata; class Mammalia; order Cingulata; family Chlamyphoridae; genus Cabassous; species Cabassous unicinctus. Next base: position 5,362 of record JAQZBX010107458.1, read on the forward strand.
TCTGTCCATGGTACTCTGTCACATGGAGGCCTCTCCTGGTCTCTCCTTTTTCTCCCCGATTACATTGATTTTCAGCTTCTCTGTGGCTTTCTGTCTATAAGTCTGAATTTCATTCTGGCTATAAAACCTCCAGTAAGAGGATTAAGAGCCATCTTGATTGGGGTGAAAAATAAATTAATCAAAGGAACCTCATTAAAAGATCCTTCTGAGATATATTCACAAGCCATATAATTTATCCAGTGTGTATAATCAATGTTTTTTTTTGCTATTAAAAATTCCTTTATTGTGAAATTGCAAAATAAATAGAAAAATAGATTGAAAGAAATTACAAATTATAAATGACAGTGCAGGATCAGATTAGATTTAATGTAATCAATTATAAAAAGTAGATAGCCTAATAACATTTAAAAATGTAAATAATAATTCAAATATAATAGAAATTAATTATAACATAATTCTCATTTTTATATTACAGCTCTATTGGACAAAATAATCACTAAGAATGAAATAAATTATTGGCTTTGTTATTGAATTTCCATTTAGTTTGTAATTCTTTCTAGATAATCAAATTCCTATTTGGGAATTCTTCACACCTTATTGGAATGATTTACAGCAGACAAAAATTTCCAACTCATAAATTTATGAAGCAGAAAAACTCAAAATCTTGTTTCACAGTATTATTTTAATTAAACAGTATGAATAAGAAAGGGTTAAAGAAAAATGAAGTATCCAAAAATGTATCTATTCTCTAGCGCTCCTCAATTAAAAGCAAGTGTTTATTTTGTATGAAAAATATTACAGAATACTGATCATAGGACAAATTTGCCAGTTGCACTGTGTAATTTTTGTTCATATACTATAATGTTGTTATTTTACATTTATTTGGTCTACTCCAGCACTTTTTTGGTTACTATTTGCATGGAATACCTTTTCCCAACCTTTCACTTTTAACCTGGTCATATCCTTACATCTGAGGTGGGTTTCTTGTAGACAACATACAAATGGCTCATATTTTTTTTATCTGTTCTATCACACTGTGGAGTTCTATCCATTAACAAATAAATAACTGTGCAAGAATAGCCAGAAAAAGCGGCTATGTACAGCAGGGGAAACAGAGAGTTTGAGAGGTGAGGAATTTCCTTGTTTGTCTGTTTTCTGTTATTATTATTATTGAAATAATGAAAATGCTTCAATAATGACTGAAGCAATGAATGCACAACTATGTGGTTATACCAAATACCATTGATTTTACACTTTGGATAAAATGTATGCTTTATTAATATTATCAATAAAATAGATTTGTAAAAAAAGATCCAAATTTTGAAAAAGTTTCAAAGATTGAGAGAATTTATTTGATGAGTGTTCTTTGAAAAAATGTCTTGTGAAAAATGGTAACCTTTATAAAGGCAAAAATTCAAATACTGTGGGGTGAAAAAGATCCTTCTGCATGATCTTTCAATGACAGAAACAAGCCATTTTAAATTTTGTCAAGACCTATACACGTGTATGTTACCAAATTTAAACCGTACTGTAAACCATTGACCATGGTTAGTAGCAATGCTTAAATAATTGCACATCGATTGTAACAAATATACCAGACTCATGTAAGATGTTATTAATATGGAAGAGTGGCAGAGGGGGAGGGGTTGAGTATATGAGAATCCCCTATATTTTCTATGTGACCATTTTGTAACTTAAAACTTGTTTAAAAATAAAGCAAAAACAAACAAGCAAAAACCCAAGACATTGGGGGAACATATGGAAAGAATTGTCACTGTACATAAAAGATAACAGATATTTTGATGATGAAAGATATAGTGAAGGGCTCCACCAAAACTGTTGGGCAAAAGGGGGTCCCACTAAGTAAGGTGCTGAGGCATGAGTTCACACCATAAAGGATTATGAAGAAAAGGCTCACAGGACTGGAAAGATTTAGAATCCAGCACCACCACCCTCTGAGCCCTTGAACAGAGCTGGGGGAGGAGGAAAGTGACAGTAATTCCTCCCTGCAACCTGACCAGAACAGTGGGGAAGAAAATTTCACCTGTGAGCATGAGTCAGATGGGAGGTATGAGCTCACTGGCCTGTGCCTCCACCTAATTCCTTCATAAAAATAATAGTTAAGGGTGTGGCCAAGGTCCCTAGTTCCCTGCTGTGGATAGGCAGCCCTATGATCCTGTTGGGGAAAAAGGGAAAAGAAGGGGGATCTAGACCTTGCTGAGGCTATTAGACACAGTATAGTAATCCCAGCACCCCTCAGGGCCACGTGCAAACTAGTGACATCATGGTCTTTGGGATGGACATGTTGATTCATGACAGGATCACCACTAACGTAATTTGGTTTACCAGTCCTTACAAAATGTCATAAACATTATAACATTTACAGATGAGGCAATCAGCACTAGAAAGTCTAGAAGCTTGCCAAACTGGTAAAATTATTAGGGGCCCCTTGGGACATTAGTCAGAAGAGCACAACAAAGACAAACAGAAGTTCTTGTCACTGGCAGCTCCCAGGACCAGAAAGAGGCCAAAGAGCTGATAGAACTCCATGGCCATTGAAAACAACATGTGCCACCTCTGGGCATTCTTTGGGCCCCTCTAGTTAAGGCCACACACAAGGCAGCCAGCTACAAATGGGCCCCCCAAAACAGCAGGTCTTCTGGATCTAACTATTCTGCCTTATTATGCTACCTTTAAGAATTCTTGTGATTTCTTTGGAACCAATCAGGTAATCCAGGATAAGGACTGTCTCTTTTTTTTTTTAATAAAAACGTTTTTAAAGATACTTAAATTACATAAATGTTACACAAAAAATATAGGGATTCTCATATGCCCCACCTCCCTCACCTCCCACAAGTTCTCACATAAACATCCTTAATTAGTGTGGCACATCACCTGCAATGGATGTATACATCCTGGGGCTTTGCCATTAAGCATGTAACATTGTAGAACACACGCTCTCCCCCACAGTTCTGCATGTTATATGATGATATGAAATGGCCTGTATCTGTCATTGCGATGTCACTCAGGATAATTCCCAATTCCCAAAAAAGCCCCTGTATTACAACTACTTTTCCCTCTCCCTGCACCCAGAGTGTCCAGTGGCCACTGGCTCCACATTAATGTTGTAATTTATTCCATTGCTTGAGGAGTCTGGGATGGTGATGTCCACTCCACCTCCAATTGAGAGGTGTCTTATATCCGATGGATAAGGTGGAAGGGATTATCCTGCCTGCAGCTGCAGACTCTCTCCATTCCCTGGGATGGCCATTGTCCATCATTCCCTCCCTGCCAGGTGTCCTGGGTGAGTCAATTGAGATGTAGAGTAGGAATTGTAGGTGCACTGAGATTCTGGGCACAGCTGGCACATGGACACCCAAAGACTCCAGCCTCTGGATGTACACCTACAAACTCCAGCACCATGTATAGGTTTGAATAGAAGGGAGAGATGAACCATGTGCAGGGAAGATATACTTGAGTCCACTTCTGTCACTCTCAGGAGCACAGAGTCAAAAGTAGGGCCCACTGATAAGGCACCAAACTCTGGAGCTATCTGCCCTGACATAGGACCTGGGTGTCTCCAGAGACCTCAGGAGCCCCTATATTTGGGGTGATATCCACTTTGGAAACCTATGAGGTCCTACTGAGATATGCATAAGTGTTACCACTGGGCTGATCTCCCGACTCACTTTGAAGTCTCTTAGCCAAATGAATGCATTTGTCTTTACCTTTTCCCCATTTTATTCAAGATCTCTTTCCAGTCGTAATGCCAGTAGTTACTAGGTAGTAATCCCTTAGCACCATGGAGGTTCAACCTCAGAAGTCATGTCCCACACTGGGAGGTATGTAATGCATTCATATGCTGAGTTGGGCTTAGAGAGAGGCCATATTTGAGCAACAAGGAGGCTCTCAGGAGGCAACCCTTAGGCACCCCTTAACAATAGGCTATATTTCAATTTCAAGAGCAAAGACTCATAAGGTTAGTCATCAATAACAAGGGCCCATCAGTGGATCATCCTCCTTTGTCAGACACTGCCCCTGCACTTGGGAGACTGCTGCTGCTCACTTAGAGAATGTGGCAGAGCTCTCCAGGATGGGAATTCAGTATTCCCATTTATTGAGTGATTTTCCACCCACTGTAACCATGCCCCATGAACACTTGATCAATTTTATATACCCTGTATGTATGTTCAGGTGAACTTCCTCCCATGCACACCCCATCCTTGACACACCCCAACCAATGATCCTCTCCCACTCCAGTTATAAACATTCTGTGATCCAAAGCTTCTTTAAGATGAAGCCAATGCAATAGCTAAATACAATTAATAGGCAAATAAAATAATAATGATAAGTTTAAATGTAAGAGATAAAATACCTGAAAGCTTAAACAAAACTAAAAATTAAATTAAAAGATTGGGATATTCAAAAAATTTTTTTAAATTAATTTTTTTTTAATTTTACATTTTGCCTTTTATCACTGCAATATCTGGTGTCCAATCTGAACTGTGGCACCTTTGCCCTCTCACACCCCAGTGTCATACTATTTTTCATTTTGTTTTCCAAGAACTTTTATGTCACAGCAAAGTCACACACAGAAAACAAGAGACTCTCCTATACCCAACCTCTTCCCCCTTTCCTCACCCCATGTTACAACCTTTTTGTGTGTGGATGGCAGCCTTGTTATAACTGATATACAGGTAGTGAAACATAACTACTAAATATTGTCAATGGTTTACAGTATGGTTTATGTTTTAGACCATACACTTTTATAAATTATGATGATATTTACCATGTCCTGTGTCCAACACAGTAAGATAATGAAAAACATTTCCACTGATCACTAAATACCCCTTGTTTGTTCGATTCTGTTCCTCCCTCCCTATCACCCCAGGGCCCATGTCGACTCCCTGGCTTGACTCATTGGATGACAAGATTCATAGTTACATGCAACAAGATGCCTTGATGCACTGGTTTGTCCTCCCCTATTAGGAACTGCACTTGTTCTTGAGAGAACCTGCCTCTCTATTTCTGAACAAATTGGTCCTCCAAAGATGGGAGTCCATCTCCTTCCTGCTCACTATGTGGGTCTCCACCCACTGCTACAACACATTATGACAGAATGAACACTCACACACTCCCTGGAAGCCTGCTCCAGGTGTGCCCTGTCCCAAATGTTCCCCCCCAACCAACACCCTAAACCAGTGACACTTCTTTATCATATAGCCATAAGAGTATCCCCAACTCTGTACTTTCAACCTCATACCCACAAATCCCCAGTGTTCAACTG
>JAQZBX010107459.1:0-10651 GCA_029593785.1 Cabassous unicinctus
TTTTTTCCCATTTTTTTGAATATCCCAATCTGCTAATTATATCTTATTTTTAGTTTAATTTCTTTTTTTTCTTCTTCTGAGCTTTCTTGTACTTATCTCTTGCATTTAACTTATTATTATTATTTCTTTTTCCTATTAATTGTATTTCGTTATTATATGCGCTTCATGTTCAGGGAAGGTTTGGATCACAGAAGGGTTACAATGGGGGCTGTAAAAGTTCATTGGTGGGGGGTTTCTGGGATGTGGGATTCATGGGAGTAAGTTCATCTGAATATACATGAAAGATATATAAAATTGTTCAAATGATCAAGGGATGGGGCATGGTCACAGAGCGCAGACAATCACTCAATAAATGAGGGAATCTGAATTCCCAACCTGGAGAACTCTGCCACATTTTCCAAGGGAGCAGCAGCAGTCCCCTGAGTGCAGAGTCAGTGTCTGACAAAAGAGGATGGCCTACTGATGGGTTCTTGTTATTGAGGACTAGCCTTATGAGTCTTTGCTCATGTAATTGAAACTTAAACTACTGTTATGGGGTGCCTAAGGGTTGCCATCTGAGAGCCTCCTTGTTGCTCAAATGTGGTCTCTCTCTAAGCCAAACTCAGCATTTGAATGCATTACCTTCCCCCCAACGTGGGACATGACTCCTGGGGATGAGCCTCCTTAGCAACGAGGGATTAATACCAAGTGCCAACTGGCAACATGATTGGAAAAAAACTTGAATAAAAGGGGGAAAGAGTAAAGAGAAATGAGTTTATGTGGCTAAGAGACTTCAAAGAGAGTCGGGAGGTCATTCCAGAGGTAATGCTTACGCACACCTCAGTAGGATCTCATAGAACACCAAAGTGGATATCACCCCACACAGAGGGGCTCCTGAGGGCTCTGGAGACACCCAGGTCCTATGTAAGTGGGGATAGCCCCAAAGATTGATGCTTTATTAGTTGGCTCCTCTTTGGAATCTGTGCTCCTGACAGTGACAGAGTCAGACTCAAATAAGTCCACCCTGCACATGGTCCATCAGTCCCTTCTTTTCAAACCTATATGTCATGCATGAGTTTTTAGGTGTACTTCCAGAGACTGGAGCCTCTGGCCTACCTATGTGCCAGCTGTGCCTGCAATCTCGGCGCAGCTGCAACCCCTACCCTATAGCTCAATGGACTCATCCAAGTCACCTGGCGAGGAGACGACTATGGGCAACGGCCATCCCAGGGAATGGAGAGGGCCTGCAGCTGCAGGCAGGATATTCCCATCCACCGTATCCATGGAATATAAACCTTCTCTCACTTGGAGGTGGAGTGGACATCACCATCCCAAACCCCCCAGGATTGGGGGAAGAGCTATGGACTAGAATGGACTTGGTGGTGTTCTGTCCTATATTGTGATTCAAGCAATGGAAGAAATTGTTACAGTGAGGTGGAGACGGTGGCCACTGGACATTTTCGGGGCAGGGAGGGGTGAGGCAGTTGAAATACAGGGGCTTTTTTTGGGACTTGGGGGTTGACATGAGTGGCATTGTGGCGACGGATGTAGGCCATTTTACATCAGCATAAACCACGGGGAGGTGCGTGGGAGAAAGGGTTGTCTGTGATGTGAGGTGCGGTCTGTGCTCGGTGGCAGGGCCCCAGGATGTGTGTATCCATTGCGGGTGATGTCCCACACTGATGAAGGATGTTGGTGTGAGATGTTGTGGGAGGTGTGGTCGGTGGGGAACGTGGGAATCCCTGTAATTTCTGAGTAATAATTGGGTGGTCTAGGCACCTTTAAAAAATATGTATATATAAAATGACATTTATGTGAGAAAGTGCACATATATGCATATGTATTTATTTATCATTTTGCAGATATTGGTGTGTACTGTGAAAAATCTTAATTTTTACGAACAATAAAAAAATTAAAAAAAAATCTTATTACTAACTATAGTGCATATTTTATATTTGGTTTATTTTTCCTCCAACCTACTCTATTATTATTTTTTAAATATATTTTTATTTAAAAAGTTGTGAATTTACAAAACAGTCATGCACATGTACAGAATTCTGATACAACACCCTTCCATCATAACACCCCAGCGTGGTGGAATATTTGTTACAGACTGTGAGATAATATCATCAGACTATTACCACTAACCATGGTCCATAGTCTACATTTGGCACACTTCCATACTTCCCCATTATCAACACAGTACATTTTTGGCATAGATGCATAATTATTACAAGTCCTAAGTTTCAGCTCACATTTGTCCTTGACATCCTGTAACTTGAATGCTAATGATGCAAATTTAATACACCATGTAGGATAAGAAGATGGAATAAAAGAAATATATTTCATACATGTATACGTTCACATACAAAATTAAGAAATAATCATAAAATTTGCCACCCTCATTTCTACAACAGGTAACGTAGCCTCCAAACAGCATGTCTACCTGACCCCTACATATAGACCTGAAGCCATTGTAAAGCCTTCTCTTATTCTGGCTCCCAATCAACACTAGCTACTTTTTTTTTCCACAGCAGTTGCACCACTTTATTTTTTTCTGTTAGCTTATTTTTTAAAATATTTTTAAATAAGATACTTAGATTACATAAATGTTACACAAAAAAATACAGGGATTCCCATAAGCCCCACCTCCCACACCTCACACAGCCTCCCACATAAACATCCTTCATTAGTGTGGCAAATTAATTGCAATTGACAAACACAGCCTGGGGCTTTGCCACTAAGCATGGACCATAGTTCACATTGTAGACCACATTCTCTTCCACACAATTCTGCATGCTATATGATGATAAAAAATGGCCTATATCTGTCATTGCAATGTCACTAAGGAATATTCCCAAGTACCAAAAAAAGCCATAGTTTTTGCAGTACTCTGGAAATCATTATCTCATGGAATTACCTTTGGACATCTGCTGTCACTGGGTGGTAATGAATGTGTCCCCAATGGCTTTGCTTGTGATGCCACAGATATGCCCAGGATTTTATAAATCAAACCATGATTGAACTGTTTACACAACATAATAATAGTTTCTTTTTTCTTGTGCAGACATTATCAAATCGTATGCCATATAAAAATTGGTTAAACCATTTTTGAGTCCTTGATTTTGTGAAGCTAACAAGGGAATGTTTGATTCTCCTCTTCAAGTTAAGAAAATGCAATATTCAAGAGGGAGTCATTAAAGTTGTTACTATTGTTGTTCATGTCTTTCCTTCATCCTTCTTTCTCCTTAACTTTTTTTTTTAAGGTATTCAGCCCAGGATTGAACCCAAGACCTTGTATATGGGAAGTTGGCACTCAACCACTGGGCCACATCAACTCCCCTGAGCTGGTTTTTCCTTTTGTTTGCCTGTTGTTTGTTTCTGTTTTAGGAAGCAGCAGAACTGAACCCAGGACCTCTCATGTGGGAAGCAGGTGCTCAATTGCTTGATCCACATCTTTTCCTGTACTATGCTTTTATTATTTCCATTTTTATTCAATGTTTCCAAATATAAAAAAGTCAAGATTCTTATATTAATGATCTCAAATGAGACATTGCAAAACAGTTCAAAGTGTGCACAACAATTATTTACCCTCTTCATTGTTGCTACTTTATACAATAGTGTGATGAACAGAAAATTGAATGGCATGTGCTTGGTTGGAAAATGTCATCTGTTTAAAAAACATGCAGGAGAGTTTCTGCCTCATGTCTGCAAGTCTTTAAAATAACTAGTGCTTTCCTGTTTTGTTTTGTTTTTATTTAGGAGGCACACGTGACTGAAAAATTTGGCTACCCAATATTATCCAACTACCACACAGAAAGCACAAATGATGGGTTGTGCATACTATGAAGGGTTGAGATAGTGGACATTATTATCTATAGTAGAATCAACTGTTTAGCTTGAAGATATTGGAATTTTCTCTTAAGAGAAATAAATTTCCTTTGGGTCTTTCCTCTAATTTTGCTAGATTGGGTTCCAGAAGAACCCTCCATGAATTTAAAGTGTGACAACTGTGAAGTGTTCTGTTGCATTATACAAATAGAAGATTTGGGAACTTTGCTAGACTAAAGACAGTGGTTTTCTAAATGGCACTGAAGAAAATTCTGACTCCAGTGCACTACTTAGTCTAAATGTTTCTGACCAGAGAAAATTATACAACAATATTTTTAGTCTAACTTTTTGAAAGATGGTTGATATAAATACTGTATATATTTTGCATGTGAAACACATAGCACAAGATTTGATAAAGTTAGATCATGCATTATTACTTCTAAGAATATCTTATACAAGAGAAATCCCCCCAAGTACTTGTGAAAGCATTTCAGATGGATGTAGTCTTATAGGTAAAAACCATTTAGCTTCTTGGCTGTGTTAAGTGTATAATTAAAAGAAATTTAAGAGATTACTGGGAAAAAACTTCTAGCCCATTAAAGATTGATAGAAGGTGTCAATTGTGGAATTTTAAGTGTTTCCTTTTTTAAAAACACCCAGAATACACAACCTCAGTACAAAGAAAAATATAAAATTCTGGATGATCATATTTGATCACACTACATAATTTAGAATTATATTACATCATTTGTTAAGTTATTTTCTACTGTACTCATTCCCTTCACAGTGTTAAGTTGTGAACTACAGTTTATATTTAGTTCAGCTGCCTTTATGGCACAAGATCTCATTTTTAAAACATGGTACCAACTTTCCTTAAGTGTAACAGCTCTCTAATTTTTTAGCAGCAATTATATATGTTTTACATGTTAACAATTTCTGGAACAAAATGCTGTATTTTCTAATTTACACCCAGTAGTTACAATATTTACAAAAGGCTTAAGTCTACATATAGAATGACTTTTATTCTACCCTATCCTACATCTTAAAGGTTTATCCTCCCATCTAATTTCTGATTTGGTGGGGTAAGTGCAAGGGATTCAGAAAAGGTACCATTGTGTTTTAGATGGAATTCTTGATTTTGAGTATAAGGCAAGGATAAGACAAAATAATTCTTAGTTCAGGATATGTTACAGTGCCCCAGGTTAGTTATACAATATATAGTACCTATTGACTATCTATAAAAGATGAGGCATTCTAAGGTGCCTAAACAATGTAGGTTTGTAATAGCTGAACAAGCCATTTTATTCAACTATGACGCAGTCATCACTGCCTGGGCTTTCAAGGTTATATTTCAATCCTGTGGTCATTAGCAGACAGGAAAGTTTAACCAAAGAGGTGCCACTATATTAAAAAACAAAATATGTTTTAAAAGCAATTTATCTTGAGAGAAATATGGCTCCTAGGGTATTCTATGCAAAAAGAGATGGAAGAAGGGAGCTGGCCACTGAGCATAATAAATCAAATTCCATGAATATAGTTTTCATGATAATATGTATTTATTCCATGCATTTTGCTAATGATACCTCCCTGAAAATCAACAATTCTGTGGTTACACTTTGTGTTAAACTACTCTTCAATTATAGGGAAAATAGCTGTATCATATAGCTTATGTAATACCAGTTATGAAAATTAAAACAAACAAGTAGATGGATTCATAAAAAGAGCAAATTAAACCCTTTGTCAAAATAGTTATTGCACAGTATAGAAATAGCTCAAACCTGGAATTTATCAGTTAAAATTGTGATCTTATGAAACAAATTTTGGAATGGATGTACAATTTCTTCAATACCAAGAAATATCATTTTAACCAATTCTTGCCACATGAAGGATTTGTTGAGTACATTAATGCTGTGGAATGAGAAAAAAATTTAGGGGGGAAATATACCCACAAGTAAGTTAACCTGACAAAGAAAAAAAAGGAAATAAAACAACAACAGACTGAGTCAAATGGACAAAAAATCATTGGAAAAGACTGTGAAAAAAAAAATGACAACCAAAAATAACACAGGGGTGGGAGTGGGGACCACAGTTAAGGCATCTAAAAATTCCTCATGGCCTTGGCTTATTAAAATATTTTACACTTTAAAAAAAAAATTTTGAAAGCATCTGAAAGACATGCAAATTGTTTGAAAGTCCTGTATGGTAAATTCAGACAGTTTGCAAGCCTCATTCAGACTTTTGTTTGCCAAGGAAAATAAAGGAGCCTCTCTCTCCACAAGGTGGCAGAGGCCTTCCTGATTTTCTCTCTCTTAGATGCCAACACCAAGGTCTGCACAGCAGTTACAAACCAGACATTATTATCTGGAAGGGAAGGGACTGTGGACTTTCCACTGGTTGGGGAACAATCCCCCTTCAGTTTGTCCAGATACTCTGCATGTAGAGGTTTATGACACTGGAGAACTTTGATTGCATCTTCTACTTTGAGCCGCTCTCTCTTCTTCCTATATTAACAGAATCTTCAAATCTTCTAATATTTCAGACACTTTAAGAGCATAAACATATATTCTGTGCTTTTGGTCTTGATTCTCAAATATGCCCAGAAGTCTGCCTAATTTTACTTTGATTCCAGCCTTTTCTTAACCCTCCATCTCTGCAGCACCGCTGGACTACTCCAGCTCCATCCCTCCACGTGGGAGGATCCACTGGTCTGGGTATCAACTGCTGCTCAGCAGAAGCACCTCATCGTCCTGCTCGCTCCGGAAGCACAGGCACGCCATTAAATATGACTAATAACCAATATTAAATTGTCATCTTTAATAAATAAATGGCTATCATGCTGTAATCATTTCTCTAAGGTATAAAAATATTTACATTTAATTATTTATACACCTGCATTAATTTATGATTTATAAGGTGTATAATTTTCTTATACTTACAATAAAAGACTGTCCCCAGCTCAATTTAGAAAGTGATGTAACATATATGAAGTGAATCCTGTTCATTGCAGGCAATGTATCTGGATTTTGAGTTACCAGTGCTTGTGATAATGGAATTGAGGAAATTGTTTGAAATATAATAGTGAAACAATCTCATCTTTTTTCCTGGCCACCATTTTGGATCTTTTACACTTATTTTAACATTTTTATGCTAACAGAATGTTTGTGTGTGTGTGTGAGCAAATGCATGTGTGTGTGTACAGTTTGTAAATATATGAAAATATCAAGAAGTAACTTAAGGAAGCAGAGCTGGAAATTTAATGCATACATTTATTTCAATATTTCTCAATATTTTTAATAAAAACACTAATTAGTTAATATTTTGAACATAGAATGTGTAATTTAGAAAATAATTATTATCTGTAATTCCTGAACTCATATAATTCTTGTCAATCTTTGAAGGGAAATATTGTAAACGTTCTTACATAAAAAATGTCAGCAGCACAATATAAAATGTGTAAACCCCATACACTCACAAATTACTCATACAAACAGGAGAGGATTTTAACAATGGCTCTTTTTTAAAAAATTATTTAATTTAATTTATTTTATTTTTTTAAAGATACTTAGATTACATAAATGTTACACAAAAATTATAGGAATTCCCATATGCCCCACCTCCCACATCTCCCACAAACTCCCACATAAAGATCCTTCATTAGTGTGGCACATCAACTGCAATGGTTATACACATCCTGGGGCTTTGCCAATAAGCATGGACCATATTTCACATTGTAGACCATAGTCTCTTCCCCCGCACAGTTCTGCATGCTATATGATGTTATAAAATGGCCTATATCTGTCATTGCAATATCACTCAGGATAATAGTCCTGTCCCAAAAAAGCCCCTGCATTACAGCTACTTTTCCCTCTCCCTGCTTCCAGACTGTCTAGTGGCCACTGGCTCCACATTAATGCTGTAGTTTCTTCCATTGCTTGAATCACAATATGCCTATAACAGAATACCAGTAAGTCCACTCTAGTCCATAGCTCTTCCCCCAATCCTGATGAGTCTGAGATGGTGATGTCCACTCCACCTCCAATTGAGAGGGGGCTTATATCCCATGGATAAGATGGATGGGATTATTCTGCATGCAGCTGCAGACTCTCTCCATTCCCTGGGATGGCTGTTGTCCATAATCATCTCCCAGCCAGGTGTCATGGATGAGTCCATTGAGCTGTAGAGTAGGAGTTGCAGCTTGACTGAGATTCCAGGCTAGCTGGCACATGGACAGCCCAAAGACTCCAGTCTCTGGATGTACACCTACAAACTCCAACACCACATAGAGGTTTGAATAGAAGGGACAGATGAACCATGTGTAGGGAAGACATATTTGAGTCCAACTCTGTACTCTCAGGAGCACAAATTCCAAAGTAAGGCCCAATAGCAAGGCACCAAACTCTGGAGCTTTCTGCCCTGACATAGGACCTGGATGTCTCCAGAGCCCTCAGGAGCCCCTCTATTTGGGGTGATATCCACTTTGGAGTCTATGAGGTCCTACCGAGATGTGCATAAGCATTACCTCTGGGATAATCTCCTGACTCAATTTGAAGTCTCTTAGTCTTATGAACTCATTTGTCTTTATCTTTTCCCCCTTTTGTTCGAGGTCTTTTTCAGCCATATTGACAATTGGCACTTAGTGGTAATTCCTCGGTGCCAGTGAGGCTCATCCCCATGGGTCATGGCCCAGGCTGGGAGGAAGGTAATGCATTCATATGCTGAGTTTGGACTAGGGAGAGGCCACATTTGAGCAATAAGGAGGAAACCCTTAGACACCCCATAACAATAGGCTAAATTTCAATTTCAAGAGCAAAGACTCATAAGGCTAGTCATCAATAATAAGGGCCCATCAGTGGGTCTTCCTCCTTTGCCAGACACTGCCCCTGCACTTGGGGGAGAGTTGCTGCTCCCTTGCAGAATGTGGTAGAGATCTCCAGGATAGAAATTCAGTATTTTCTCATTTATTGAGTGATTCTCCACCCACTGTGACAATGCCCCGTGAATATTTGAACAATTTTATATATTTGCATGTATGTTCAGGTGAACTACCTCCCATACACCCCCATCCCTGAAAACCCCCACCAACGATCTTCTATCACTCCAGTTGTAAACCTTCTGTGATCCAAAGCTTCTTTAAGGATGAAGCCAATGCAATAGCCAAATACAATTAATAGGAAAATGAAATAATGATAAGTTTAAATGTAAGAGATAAAATAAATGAAAATTTAAAAAGAAACTAAAAATTAAATAAAATTAAAAGGTTGAGATATTTTAAAAATGAAAAAATTAAAAAAAATTAAAAATTTTTTTGACATTTTGCCTTTTATCACTGCAATATCTGTTGTCCAGTCTGTACCATGGCACCTTTCCTCTCTCATTCCCCAGTGTCTCACTATTTTTCATTTTGTTTCCAAAGAAGCTTTAGGTCACAGCAAAGCCACACACAGAAAACAAGAGACTCTCATATACCCAACCTCCTTCCCTTTCATCACCCCATATTAAAACCTTTTTGTATGTGGATGGTAGCATTGTTATAACTGATATACAAATAGTGAAACATAGCTACTAAACATTTTCAATGGTTTACAGTATGGTTTACATTTTAGATCATACACTTTTATAAATTTTGATGACATTTACCATGTCCTATTTCCATCATTGTAAGGTAATGAAGAACATTTCCACTGACCACTAAATACACCCTGTTTGATGTATTCTGTTCCTCCCTTCCCATATACCCTGGGCCCACGATGACCCCCTGGATTGACTCATTGAATGACAAGATTCATTGTTACATGCAACAACAGGTCTTGACACACTGGTTTATCCTACCCTACTAGGAACTATCCTGGTTCTTGAGAGACCCCCACCTGTCTATTTCTGAACGAATCTGTCCTCCCAAAGATGAGAGACCAACGCCTTCCTGCTCATTATGTGGGTATCCACCCACTTATACAACACATTATGACAGGATGAACACTACACACACACCCTAGAAACCTGCTCCAGGTGTGACCTGTCTTGAGTGCCCCCCCCAACCAACACTCTAAACCAGTGACCCTTCCTTGTCATATTGCCATAAAAGCATTCCCACCTCTGTATTTTCAACCTCATAGCCACAAATCCCAAGTGTTCACCTGGTCCCTCTCCCATCTCTCCCCCCAGTATCCTGGGTATTCTAACCCACCCTTCCCAATCTACCCACCTGTCAACTCTGCACCACCAAATCCAATAATATCACTACCCACCTGTCCTATCCCTTCAATACGCAACTACACTTTATCACTTTACCATAGATTGCATCGGTATGGGTGATGGCTCACAACTTTCTCTTCTCTTTCTCTTTCTTGTAAACCTATGTTTCAGACAATATCTCTATGAGACTGCTCAGTTTCCTTAATTCATATCAGTGAGGTCATGAACTGTTCATCACTGATAAACGTCCTTCAATGATTGGCTTGCTTCACTCAACACAAGGTCTTCAAGATTCACCCATGTGTTAATATTTTATTCCTTCTTACAGCTGAGTAATATTCCATTGTATGCATGTACCATATTTTGCTTATCCATTCATCTGTTGATGGGCACTTGGGTTGATTCCAAATTTGGCAATAGTGAACAATGCCACTATGAACATTGGTGTGCATATATCTGTTCGTGTCTTTGCTTTCAATTCTTCTGGGTATATACCCAGCAGTGGAATCACTGGATCATATGGAAGATTGATAGTAAGTTTTTTGAGGAACCACAATACTGTCCTCCACATTGGCTGGACCATTCCAAAATCCCACCAGCAGTGAGTGAGGGTTCCCATTCCTCCATATCCTCTCCAACACTTATAGCC
>JAQZBX010107460.1:0-10650 GCA_029593785.1 Cabassous unicinctus
TGCTGTTTCTGTGTCCATTTGCTGGGCAACTCTGTGTCCGTTTCCTGCCCTCTCTTCTCCTCCTCCTCCTGTCTTCACTGGCATTCGATCCTCGGAATCTCCAATGTGGGAAAGAGGCGCCCTACCGCCTGCGCCACCTAAGTTCCTGGTTTTTCCGTGCGTCTCATCTTGGCTCTCCCTTGTCTCACTCTCCTGTTATGTCATCATCTTGCTGTGTGGCTCGTGGGGCCTGGCAGTACACCCGCATGTGGGGCCTGGTGGCCCGTGCACCTTCTATATTTTTCTTTTTTTAATTTTTACTGGGAGGTCCCGGGGATCGAACCTAGGTCCCTCCATATGGGAGACGGACGCCCAACCACCCAAGCCACATCTATCCCCCTGTTATATCTCTTAAAGTTGACCACAGATACCCAAAGTTATAGTCTTTTCCCATACAGGATGGTCATATAATAAATCAGGCTTAGTTTATCACCAGCATTCCAAAAACCAGACCTAGGGAGAAAAACTAGGTCTGGGGACACATGCATGGTTTCTAATATAGCGAATGTTTAGCCTACCTTGATTATCACAAAATCAGGACAGCGATAATATTCACATTCATGCAGTTTTATTTGTAATAAATAAAACCAAAAAAGAGGGAAAGTTCCTTAAAAGTAGAAGAGCAATTAAATGAACACTATGTAGCTGTTAAAATAATTATCCTAAATTTCAATTGATTAACATGAAACTGTTCATAACATAATGGTAAGTGAAAAAGGCATAAATATACATGTGTGTATTCTATATATGCTGTGTGTATGTGCACGTGTGTCCTTAAAAATGTCTGGAAGGATATATGCCAACATGAAGAGATTAACAAGGTTTATCTCTGGGCAGGGAATGGGGTGGTTACGAGTAATCTTTACTTCTTTATTGTTTTCCACATTGTAAACTTTCTGTAATGGCCATGATACTTTTATTTTGTTATTTTTGGACTTCAGGTGTAGAGAGTTGAGTATTAACTTCTTGGTTCATAGCCTACTACCATTATGGGTTTATATCAGGTCCCCCTCTTCTTTTTACTAGAGAAGTTATAGTAAAAAACTTACAGAACAATCATGTATAAAATACAGAGTTCCCATATACCACCGTATTATTAACGCCTTGCATTAGTGTGGTACATTAGTTGCAATTCATGAAAGAACATTTTTATAATTGTGTAATTAACTGTAGTCAATCGTTTAAAATACGGTGCACTGTTTTTTGTTGTACAATCCTGTTTAAAAAATTTTTTAAAAACATAGTAACAGACTACCTAAAATATCCCCTTTCAACCACATTCATATTAATTACATTCATAACATTGTGTGGCCATCACCACCATTCATCACCAAAACTTTACAATCAACCCAAAGAGAAACCCTGTACAATGTAAGCATTAACTCCCTATTCGTCCCATCTGCTTATCCTGTACCAGTTTGCTTATTCTAATTATTTCATATCAGTTTTTTTTTTTTTAAAGATTTTATCCATTTATTTATTTATCCCCCCCACCCCACCCCGATGCTTGTGCTCGCTGTGTCCGTTTGCTGTGCGTTTCTGTGTCTGCCTGTCTCTCCTTGTTGGGCCGGCTGCATCAGCCCACAGCGCAGCGCGAGCTGGCCTGCCCTCACCAGGAGGCCCCGGGTTCCCACGTGGTAAACGGGAGCCCCATCGATTGAGCCCCATCCGCTTCCCTCATATCAGTTTTTATTTGTTTTGTTTTAACCTGATGGACATGTATTACTTTTAAAATCAGAACAAACGATAAGGCTGGGACAAGGGGCGCAATGAAGAACTTTCCCTGAGAAATCCGTCAGGGCAGTAGAGGACCCTGTCGCTACCCAGGGGCGAGTCCTTCACCTCCTCACCTGGTGTGAGGAGCAGAGCTCGGGGTATCAGTAAGTTTGTTGTCCATTCTTGGGAAGTTTGGGTTATAACTCCAAGCAGGGTTCCGATGCCCAATTCTCTGAGCACACCACCAAGTGTGGGGGCCACCACCCGAAGGCCCCGCCATCTTGGCTCGGGTTTGTGTGCACGCAGCGCCCCTGCCGACACCCGGGCTGGCTCCCAGTCTCCCCCGCGTCCCTCTCCAGTGTCCAGCCGCGGAACGGGTGCGCCTGCTCAGTCAGTGCACACGTTCCTTCTACAGTTTCCTTTTTAAAATTTTTAAATAAATGACTAAATAAAATTTTAAATAAATGACTAAATGGCTGCTGAATGAATGCACCTACCATATTAACTTAAAGACACTTATTTGCGGGGTTTGCTATGAGTTAGTCTCAATGAGCAATTTGAATTTGAGATCAGGAGAGTTGGATAAACAACTGGTGGAGGTGAAGCTTTTCTTTCCACATATTTCTTTCTTTCCTTTTTTTTAGGCCAGTAAAAAGAATTTATTTGGGAAATGGGGGAAAGAACAGAGCTTGCTGAGAAATGGGAGAGAAAGACAAATACACACTAAGATTTTGTGCGGGCTCCTCTAGGCAGACAGAGCCCACCACGTGTTTCTAATAAGGCTGTCACTGTTCTGGGCTATCATATAGGACTGGACTTCTTGGTAGTGAGTATCAGTTCCATTTAATAGTTTTCTCTGGAGTCAGGTTGGGATGGCGGCAATAACCACGCTTGAGGGTGGGCCTTCACATCATGGGAAACATATAACAACAAGAAGAAAAACCCTGTATTTCTCAGTATATTGGCACTAGAATATTTACAGGAGTCATCTTGGTGTAGTGGAAAGAACATGTTGCCATTACATCTGGGCTTGAGTCCTAGTGGTGTGACTCTAGAAAAGTTATTTAATTACTCAGGACTTGTTTTCTCGTCCATAAAATGAGGTGTAAATTCGCTGTGAGGATTAGAGATACCATAGGATGTGCTCAATAAGTGAGTTGGGATCTTTACTTTTGGAGGTTGACTTCTACGAATAGATACATTTGTAAGTGGATCTGACCTGGAGAGTCTCAGATGACAGCAAGGATTTGATCACTAAGCTCGATCAACACCCAACTGGCATCTCTGCCAGAGTCCTTTCTGTGTACATGTGTTCACTTGTTCAGAGCCAGCTGTAACTTACAGGTTACTATTTAGGTGAAGCCCATATAAAACCATTTTGCAGCATTCCAACCTGACATGACAGTTCGTTGATCAATGTTGTATAAGGTTGTCAAACCAGGGGAAAAAAAAGGTGCAGCCTTCTTGCTAGGAAGACCTGTAATGCCTTCTATATCTGCTTGTCTATAAACTCAAGATTCTGCTTCACTCTGATAATCTTCTAGATTACCTTGACTAAAGACAAAGACACATTTCTTGAGACTTTGTCATATTCTGTACAGGTTACCTAGAAAATTAATTATGCAGTTTTTCTCTATTAATAGCAATGAAACTTGACACAAATTTAGTTTAGTGTTAAAGGTTGTAAATGCTTAAGTGTTCTGATAGAAGTGAAACCGTGGTGAATGGGAACTGGGGAAGGAGTTGGCTTGTATAGGTCCAAGTTTGTACTTGGGAGGAATGGAGGAAACAGCCTCTTACCTGTACAAGCACACTCTTGGCCACTTCCCCTTCCTTCAGAATACTTAAATTAAACGTGGACTTTAACTATATTAGCAGGGCAATTCTGGGGAAAAAAAAAAAGCAATCAAAAAGGACTTTTGCCAGATATGGCAACTCTTTGATATCATAGAAAATTAGCCTGATAGAAGCTGTTTGCAGTAATACTTTTTGTCTTATTTTAGGTTTAGTCTGATTTCTGTCCAGGCCTGTGGTGAGTTGAATGACTGCTTTAGTGTATCAATATTCTAATAACTGTAGAAGGGAAACTTTTTTTGTAAATCATTTAAAGCAAGTGTCTTTGCTTGAGTCACATAGAAGAGATAAATATTTATTGAGATTGTTTTTCTTTACACCTTGTATTATTTATAAGATTATATCTGTTGCTACTGTACCTGTGGACACTACCAAAAGATGGCAAAACCGAGTTTAGGGAAAAAAAGGGAAAAAAACACAATAAATTAGTGGCTTTTGGTGTAATATATTTTATACACACACATGCACACACAGATACATATATATGCATTTAAACTGAACATTTT
This sequence comes from Cabassous unicinctus, assembly GCA_029593785.1. NCBI lineage: Eukaryota > Metazoa > Chordata > Mammalia > Cingulata > Chlamyphoridae > Cabassous > Cabassous unicinctus. The sequence continues at coordinate 4,116 of JAQZBX010107460.1, forward strand.
TTAAGTGCCATTAATTTGAATTGGTACAAATTACAATTCTCAGTCGGTGGCTGTCAACGAATTACAAAGTAGCCTGCATAGCATCCTTCGGTTTTAATGCCTGGGGAGCACCCCCCGGCAATATTTAGCCAGGCAGCAGGGGTAGCCAGAATAAAAATAAATGAAAGCTTGAATAGTAATGAAGAGTTTTGATTGTTAAGGACAAGTGGGCAAATTAACACTCTGGAAACTGAGAAGATACATCAAAGAGAAAACCAAGGAGTTGGATGGACAAGTGTACAGTAATCGCCTGAGAGACGAATTTAAGGGGCATTCCGATGGAGGAGGCAGGCTGCACCCAGAAAGATGGGGTAAGGAAGGTTTGAAATAGATGGGAACGCATGAAGGTGCGTGCACAGCCTAAAAAAGTTTTTATGGCGGCTGCATCCATAATCGTTGGACATTGGCACTGGTTCCTACGAAGACCAAGTGGCATGACTGAATCAAGGTGCCAGGCGCAGGGGCATCCCTGGTTCGGGCGAAGCGCACGGAATTCCTGAGATGCCTGAGCCGCGGAGGCGGGTCTGCCGCTGTCCCAGCCCCCACCGCAGCCCCCGCGGGCGTTCTCCGGCAAGGAGGAGACGCTGCCTTGGAAGAGCAGTTTAAGCCCACGTACGTGTGCGCGCAGGCTGCGGGGAGAACCCCCGAGAACCAGGCCGAGCGCCTCGTCGGCGCGCGCGGCGCCCGCAGGGCCCCCGCCCCTCCCGCGCCCCTCCCCCCGGCGCGGGCGGGGCTGCGGACGCGCGACGCGGAAGCGCGGGGCTCCGGGGGCGGCGGGGCGGGCGGCTGCGCGCGCTCCCCGGGCCGCAGTCGGCGCGGGCGGGTGCGGGGCGGCCGGGGAGGCGGCGAGAGCTCGCGCACAGGCCGGGCCGCCGCCTCGCCCCCCTTCCCTCCCTCGGACCGTCCGTCCCCCTCCTCTCCCCTCCCCTCCCCCGGGCGAATCACGCGCCCTCCTCTGACACTCGTAGCGGGCCCAGGCTCCGAATTTATCCTTCACGTGACCTGAGGGGGTTGGGTGGTTGGTCGGGGACGGAGGGGGCGAGGGAAAGGAGGGAACAGAATCTGCCGTTGCCCGAGCAACAGACCCCGCCCCCCGGCTTGGGCCCGGGGGGCGGGAGGAGGACGTCAGCACGTCAGCCGGGGTTTTGCGCTTCGATTGACAGTTGCTATAGCGACCGGGTCGGTCCGTCGCCATTTTGTTGGTTGGTTTTTTTTTAAACCCTTTCGCTTCCCGCCCGAATAATAATAAAAAGCCCCATTGGAGTGAGGCGGGGGTGGCGGCGGCAACAGCGGCGGGGGGATCCGGGGAGACTGCTGCCGTTGCTGCTGCCGATCGCGGCCCAAGTCGGGCGCAGGGAGCGGACACCCCGAGCGGGGGGTGCGGGTGCCGTCGCCGCCGCCGCTTCTGCTGCTGCTGTTCCTGCTGCTGCTGTTGGTGCCGCTGCCGCTGCCGCCGCCGGCGAGCGGGCGGGACCGGTGTGAGTGAGAGTGTGTGTGCGAGCGAGCGTGTGCGAAGGCGAGTGTGCGTGCGTGTGTGTGCGAGTGTGTGTGTGTCTGTCTGTGCGGGACTCGGGGGCGGGCGGTTCGGGCTCTTCTGGCGGAGGAGCCGCCGCCGCCGCCGCCGCTCGGGCCCCGGCGCTTCTCGCTGCGCAGGTTTGGAGCGCGCGCCATTTTGTGAGATTTACAAAATCCTCCTCGGGAAGAAGCAGCCGGGAGCGGCCGCGACCGAGCGCCCGGCCTCGCTGCCGCCGCCCTCAGCGCCGGGCCCGGCCGCGCGGCCCCGCCGCCGGGAGCCGGGGTCCGGGGACTGCGGTATTTGCCGGGCGGGGGCTGTCGCCTCCCCGGCCCCGGGCGCCGCTGGAACCGCGCGCCGGCGAGAGACTGAACAGGCTGCGGCGCAAGCGAGGAGCCGGGAGCGCCGGGGGCGGAGAGAGGCGACCGGGGCGGCGCTGGCTGCGGAGGCCGCGGCGGGAGCGCAGCGGCGGGAGCCCGAGGCTGAGACTCACCGGAGGGAGCGGCACGAGCGCCCCGCCATCGTCGCGGTGAGTGTCCGGCCCGGCCGCGGCCCCGCCCGGCCGCCCCTCGGCTCCCCGCGCGGCCTGCTGCCGGGTAGGCGCCGAGCGAGGCCGCCGGGCGGAGGGAGGGACCTGCCATTTTAGGAAGCGGCGCCGCGGGCCCGGGCCCGGCCGCCGGGGGAGGGAGCCGGGAGGCCCGGTCTCGGAGGAGAGGCGGGTGCGAGCCGAGGGAAAGTTGCGGAGGGCGGGAGGAGGGCGCCACGGCCTCCGGGGAGCCGGGGCCTGGGGGCCGGAGAAAGCGCCAGACCTTCACTGGCCGCCCGAGCTAAGGGGAGGAGGTTGTCTTCCTCCTCCTCCTCTTCCTCCTCATCCTCTTCCCCCAGCTCCTCCCTCGTCCCTCCTCTCGGTCCCCACCAGTGTGGGAACCGCCGGGGTTCTTGGCAAGGACAATGCACGGTTAAGAAAATGGGGCCGAATGCGGGGTGAGGCGAGGACGGCCGGGCCCAGCCTGGGCGCCGGGAAGGTCGGAGCCCGGTCCCGCGGCAGCCCGGTGGGGTCTGTGCTGGAGCCAGGGGGGCTCGGCCTGCTCGGAAGTTGTGTGGGGAGTGCAAGGAATCCCGGCCACTCGAGGTGGAGTAATGACCTGTTTAGTAGCTGGAGGAGTTGGTGGCTGGGGGTACGTGAATTATAATTGATACCTGGGTCTGACGGCGAAACTTCGCAAGTCTATTTATAGACACAAACCCACTCTCAGATCCACCAAAGCTGCTGAATACCTCAACACTTAGCAAGAGGCTCCTCCCTATTCAGCAATAGTTAAAAATGGCCAAATTAATGAGTGCTTGACTCCGACTACTTGCCTGCGCTTTTGGCCCAACCCTGGATTAGATGGCTCCTGTAATCTGGGTGCCCCACGCGAGTGCCCGTACGACTTGGTTCTTGATTTCGCCTAAGGATCAGAAAACGTACTTTATAACATCTAACATTGTTTTCACGCTGATCAGAAGATGAGGACCAAGAATCCCAGGCACTTTTCTAGGCGCTTTACGTGGATTAGTTATCCTACCAGCCGGAACGGTTACCCATTTTACAGATGAGGAAAGTGTGCTGAGAGAGGGGCAGTGACTCGTCCAAAGTCATACACCTGGGGCACGAGGAGCCAGGAGGCTGTAGGGAGCTGGGGCTCTTAACCACTACGTTAGGAGACCTCATTATTAAAAATACTCGAAAATTTTGGAGCCTTTTGTGTGTAGTCACTACACACAACTCAGGGTAACTTAGCCTGCAGTTGACTTTGTGGTTTGTGGAAGTAGAAATAGAAAGAAAATGTTGTTGAGATGAGGCCCTATTAATGAAATTTACCAGGCTTCCCTCTCCCCTCCAAAAAAACCCATGTAGTCAATTTTTGCGTGGAAGGAATTAAAAAAAAATCCTTTGGTATGTGTTGTTCTTGATACTAAATAAACTATAGACACCATTGAAGTATTGAGACATAAGAAAGTTTCGTGTAAAGTTATTTTTTTTCATATTTTATCTTTAAATACATAAATTTCTTCTGTGACCCTTTATACTGTACATATATGAAGTTTTAATAAGAATGAATATACTTAGTACTTTGCTTTTGAGGTATTTTAGTAATTCAGTAAAATTCCCTTTAGTTTTTGTTTTTCAGATTTCTCATCTTGACTTCACTTTAAAAGAATATCATTTTCAGTTAGACTATAAATGTGAGATTAGAACTCACATTCCCTGTGCTAAACGAAAAAAGGTAGTTTCACAGAAGCAGCAGTTAAGAAAAAAGTTTGCTTGATTATAGTTAAGATTTTTAGTGTACCTATGTCTTAGACTTAAGTACCTCAGTGCTCTTAGAGGATTTGCTTTGGAATAGCAGTGGTGTTAATGTTAGCTGTCCAAATTCATTTAGATTTCAAACCTTGCCAGAAAATGAAGGGCTCCTGTGAATGTCCACACCATTTTCTGCTGTAAACCTGGGTATAAAAGTTCATGTTTACCTCAGAGAGACACAAGTTCGGAAATTCTAGGAGGAAGGGTCCACCTGGTTCTGTAGAGTAAATGCACACTTCTTTACACACCTGATGTGTAAACAAGATTTTAGATTTGAAGGAATAGAGTTGAATGAATGGTCATTATTGGTAGGACCGATGACCGAGGGGATGGACTGATTTGGGGAGATCTTTCTTATTCAGAACTCGAAATTTAGGTATAAGATGGTTTCTTAAACATATTTTAAAGAATTCGTGATGGGATCTATTAGTAATTTTGCACACAAAATTACTGTGTGCTAGGAATTCAAAGATTAACAAATTAGTCCAGTCTGTTAGGGACACTAACATTCAAAATAAGTGGAAAAAATCCATTTTAGTACAATGTCTTGTTTGGGAATGTGAATAGTTAAAAACACCCTTGGTTAGAATTTCTCCCCCTTCTAGGCTATTGTCTGATGCCTGTCACTCAGTTTTATTTATGGAGAGTTAGTGCATTTATTTATGACTTATAAATATGGGGGTAGGATGGGGGAGTAGTCAGTGCAACAACTGGTATTGCAGAATTAACTTTTTATAGTGCTTTGAATATTTAACTGCAAAAGCAAAATTTGAGATAACTTGTTTTAAATGTGATATAGAATGACCTTTGCCACTCTTGTTTTGTATCTGTACAAAGAAAGAAAATGCTAATTTGCATTCAATCTTGGGTATTACTTGAAAACTATTTTTTAAAATAGCTTAGAAATTTAGACTGCCCAGAGATATTTTCACATGTTTATAGTTGGCAGATATCTAGTTGTGGGAAGAAAATTTGGATAGAAGTCACCTTATTATGGGTGAGCAGGGAATGGCCTTATATATGACATTAAAAGAGGAGGCTTAGATAATTTGTGACTCTGTTGGTATATATGATAAGCTGTGTATCAGTTTTTCTTTGCTTTGACATTAGCTTTTATCTCAAAAAACTTTCCCATTTCTTCCATACACACTTAGCAATTCCTCCCCACCCTTCCCCTCCAGAAAAAAACCTAACTATCCAAACATAGCAAACCCATAAAACTCCAGAACGAGGTTTTATAAAGAACTTGGCTTCTCACCCCCCAGATTTTATCAGTCTTATATTTTTGTTGTACCTACCAATAATTTAAACTGTGCACTAAGAATCTTTGCATTGAGTAGTGTTTTGGTGATTTTTACCTCCATAGACACTTGTGTATTTTCCGTTAAGATGTAAAGAAATTACTTGAAACTCTCAAACATGGCCCCCTGAAACTTGATACTAACACAGTTTACCCTATCAAAGTGAATTGTGTGATTTGTATAATAGCACTTTCTATGTACATAGTGGTTATGCCTTTTAAAGGCTTTTTCCATATGTTAACTTGACTGTTAGGCAGTTTTTTGATGGCTAGAGAAACTGTTAATTCATAACTCAAGGCTTGCACAATTTTGGATTAAATTTTTTTTCGAGGGGGTTGAAAATTTGTGTTTACTTACTTGGAAAAACTATCATATTAATTTAAATTACCTCACATTTCTCTCTAGGCATTCCCAAATGTAGGCTTGATTCTTCTTTTGAAATCTTGCTGTATGCAAATGCCGTGATGTTCAGCTAGACTTGTAAAGTCTACTACTACTGGGTACGTGAAAGTGAAATGTTGTCACTTCACGGACTAAAATAATTATTTCTGATCTAGTGGCTACAGTAAACCTTAGTTTCATTTTTCGGTATATGAAAACAAAGTGACTTGGAAATATTGTACAAACCAGCTAAATGTTTTTTAAAAGTTAGGTTTTTGCTTTTACTTTTAAATACTACTTTTAGTGTTCTATAAGTAGTTAAAAATCTTTATTGGAAAGATAACTTACAGAAAGTACATTGAAAATTTAAAATGATGTGCTCCTTACAGGCATACTTTTTTTTATAATACAGAACCATTTTGGCTGCTTCTACTAGAGTTACGTATCATCTCTTTTTTTTTTTTTTAAAGATTTATTTATTTTTATTTTATTTATCCCCCCATTGCTGCTTGTGCTGCTGTGTCCATTCGCTGCGTGTCTTCTCTGTGTCTGCTTATCTCCCCCTTGCTGTGAGGTCTTGCCGCATCAGCCCACGGCGCTGCGCGAGCCGGCCTGCCCTCACAAGGAGGCGCCGGGAAGCGAACCCGGGGCCTCTCATATGGAACCGGGTGCTCTATCCATTGCGCCACACCCGCTTCCTGCCGTGAGGTTGCTGCATCAGCCCGCGGCACTGCTCAGGCCGGCGTGCCCTCAGGAGGAGGCCTCGGGACGCGAACCCGGGCCTCCCATATGGTAAACGGGGGCTCTATCCACTGAGCCACACCCGCTTCCCAGTATCATCTCTTATAGAAGGTGATTTTTGAAAGTTTGTATTACTGTTAAAATTAAGTTTTGACAAGGAGAGTGTATGTGTGTGTATTTTATGAATATATACGTATTTGAGGGACATGCACA
>JAQZBX010107461.1:0-10636 GCA_029593785.1 Cabassous unicinctus
CAGGATCGAATCCTGGTGAAGACTGGAGGAGGAGGATGAGAAGAGATGAAACAGACACAGAGAATTGCCCAGCGAATGGACACAAAACAGCAAATGGGGAAGGGGGGGTTTAAAATGGATCAAGTAAATAAATAAATCTTTAAAAGAAAAAAAAAAAAAAACTTCTTTAGGAACTGCCAAACAGTTCTCTACACTAGCTGTACCATTCTGCATTCCCACCAACAGTGAATAAGTGTTCCTATCTCTCCACAGTAAGTTTTGAAACAAGAAAAGACCACCATGATCTGGCTAAGATGAATTATCAACATTGGCATGATTCATAGAAAATAAGTCATTTAGGGAAGCGGGAGTGGCTCAGTCGATAGAGCCCCCGTTTACCATATGGGAGGCCCCGGGTTCGCTTCCCGGGGCCTCCTTGTGAGGGCAGGCCGGCCCGCGAGGGGCTGATGCAGCGGGACCTCACAGCAAGGGGAAGATAAGCAGACACGGAGAAGACACACAGCGAATGGACACAGCAGCACAAGCAGCAAGGGGGGAATAAATAAATAAATAAATAAATCTTAAAAAAATAAAAAAAAATAAAAATAAGTCATTTAGAAGAATGGCTAGACAATGTGGATTTTATTCATAAGGATATTTCAGGAGCAGCTGAAGACATGAAATATTAAACATTTGATGCAGTAAGTTTTCTTTTTCAAAGTTGGTCCTATCCTCTTAATATGAATACAAAGAATAAGCATCGGGCTTCTTTTGTATGGGCAAGGGTCTTCCTTCATTATTTGCTCCATTTCTATCTCCAAGGATGGGAGGAATATTTTCCTTCAATGCCCTTTAATATTGTGGTAGGAACGAGTTAGGGGCCAAAGTTGTCAGTGAATGAGGATAATGACCAAAGACTAGGAGGAGTAGCTGTGCATCATGAAACTCAGCCTTTCTAGGATGGAAGAATGATAATTTGGAGACAGCATTAGGAATATGTTGACTCCATTGCTTGACCTCATGTTATGAGATTTGGGGAAAAAATATCCTCCATTTGAGAGGGAACAGGCAAGAGGCCTCTTTTGACAGTTAAGGTTAGAATATAGAGGAGTGGTCATTAAAGATGTTGAAAGTAAAGGAGTTTATTGTGAACAAACTCCAGTAGTGGAGTGGAGGGATTTGAGAAAGAAGAGCAAGTCAAGTTAGGGGAGGAGTACAAAGTACTGTGAAGATAAAAGGATAAATGACAAGAGGGCATGGTATTTTAAGCTGTGACCAAATATAATGAAGATGTGGGACATGGAGGAGTTAGCTGGCTTCAAAGTTCCAGAATTCTCGTATAAGTTGCCTTATCCTTGGTGATGCCATTTAACTGTTAATGGCTTGAGACCACAGACTGGGATCTGAGTAAGGAGTCTTCCTCTCTCTACTTAGTCAGCTGCTGGACCTTTATAACGGAAACTAAGTGAGAAATAAAACAAAGTTCAAAGAGGAGAAAAATGATTTTTATCAGGACTGGTTCCTAGCTCTAAGACAACTAAAGCCCTTAGTGGCACAGTTTACTGGACACGAAAGCACAATAAGAGGGAAGAAAAAGGAATTGCTCTACTTAGGCCACCTATAGGAATGCCAAAAATACCTGGGAGGTTAATTGGTCATTAGAATTCTGATTGATGAGCAAGAACGACAACAAAGGGTGTTAAATGATATTGTCAAAGTTTTGTAGAAACCTGCTGAACTGTCCCCGATCTAAAGGAAAGAATACTCCATACCAGATTTATTCAGTTGAATCTCTTGAACATTATTGACAGATGAATTCTCAATTTGAGAGAATATAAAAGGAAGAAGGCTGTCAGTTTCTGGGGAAGAATCAGACTATTATATTTATGAATAGTTGGTGTTCATAAATGAATTCATCATCATACAGAACTATTAAGTTAGAGCTGTATCGTGAAGAATTTTTTCTTTAAGAAAATCTCTAAAAATTGTCAGTTGGTAAAAATACTGCTTGAAGGTAGGTGCCTGATCAAAAATCAAGAATATACTAAACATAAATTTCTTTATTTCTGCTTACTGGTACCCTAGTTGATTACTGTTACTTTTGACCACTTAATTCCTCTCCTAAATGCCATCTCACCTCCTGGGCCTTCCCACTTCCAATCCATTCTTCTCACCTCTAGATTAATCTCCTTAAAATAGAGCTCTGGTGCATTCACTCTCCTGCTGAAAACCAATCAGGAGCTTTCCAGTCCAAGGCTCTTGTTGACCTTCAGAATCCAATCTCCACCTGCCTTCCACTTTAGTTCTTTATATAAACTGCCTATACTCTTGCCAGCCAAAATGATGGCAAAGGAATAAAAAAGGTGTTAAACCACAAATAAAAGATTTTAACAATTTTTAACAAATTTTGAAAACAGCCTAACCATCAGAAGAGGAATGGATACAATGGAATACAACTATTCAGTAGTTTAAATAAATGTACTGTATCTTTATCAATAAATCTCAAAGATGTTTTGCTTAGTGAAAAAGCAGGTTGTAAAAGAACATGTATGGAATGGTCACATATGTAAAATTTAAAACTACACAAAATAGTACCATGTATTGTTCGTTTATAATATATATATTATAAAAATATGAAAGTACTTGGGAATGTTACCAACTTCAGGATAATGTATATCTCTGAGGAGAGAAAAGGTGGAGAAAGAAGTATAGGGAAATAAGTCCATTCAGCCTGGTTAATGACTGGGCTCCACAATAGCCAATTGACTGGATAATTTATTTAAACTTTCTGGGCCTCGGTCTCCTCATGTATTAAACAGGAATAATAACAGTATCTATTTCATAGGACTGTTGGGAATTAAATGAAGTAATTAATGTAAGTGCTGGTATATAGTAAGATTTAAATGTTAGCTATTATTTTCATCATTATTCTTTCTCTCCTTTCCCCTTATTCCCACCTGTTTAAATTCTACTCTCTCTTCAAAGCTTAGATCAAAGGTCATCTCCTCCATGGAATATCCCTTAATCATCTATCTGGAAGATTATCATCTTCCTCTGAATTACTGAACCACTTTTTTTTTCCCCCACTTGGTTTCTTGATTCAAGGAACATTTATTAAGGTCCTTCTATGTGCCACACACTGTGGTAAGACAAAAATGCATTATACATTTAAAGGAGCTTTCAATCTAGAAGAGAAGAAAGGCTTATAAACAGTTATTGGAAAGACTCAGAAGTGTGAAACACCATGGCTGCAGCATTGGATACAACAAGTAAACATGAGAAGATGAAGCTAAAAGCAGCCATGAGGGGCTAGATAATGAAGAATGTATGTGTATCAACCTAGGATGTATGGACATTATCTTGTAGATATTGGAAAACTATTGATGAATTTTTTTTTTTTTTAGTTAGGCCAGTAAAAAGAATTTATTTGGGAAGTGGGGGAAAGAACAGAGCTTGCTGAGAAATGGGAAAGACCTGAAATAGACACCAAGATTTGGTGCAGGCTCCTCTAGGCAGAGAGCCTGTTGATGAATTTTTAAGTAGAGGAGAAGAAAGTCTACATGTCTACATGTCTGTTTTGGTGAAAGAATGGAGGCTGGAAGACTACTTAGAAAGCTATTGTTATATTTCAGCAAGATATGAAATCTTGATTAAGACAGTGGCAGTAGAATGACTTTGAGAAAAACTTGAGGTACATTTGTGAGACTGGATCACTTTAGTTCAAACAGAAGCATCAAACCCCCACAGATTCTCAAAAGAGAATCAAGATTTAAAAAAATGACTCCAAATTTCTGGTTTGAGTGATGAGATGAATAATAATGCTGTTAACTGAGACAAGAGCATTTAAGAAGATAAGCAGATTTCTTGGTTACCTAAGTTTGGTCTTTGTCAATAATATATAAAACTGCAGTCTTAGAACCAGTTTATGTTTATCATATTGATCCTTTGATTCAGTCTTTGAGATCTCTACTTGGATATCTAATAGGCATCTTAAACTCATCATGCCCAAATCTGAATTGATTATTTCTCCCAAACATGCTTCTTCCACAGTCTAGTAAATGACATCTCCATTTTTTCAGTGGCATAGGCTAAAAACTTTGCATCAGTCCTTGACTGTCCTCTTTCTTTCATATTACATAGCCAGTCTTAATTCTAATTGGCTCTACTTTCAAAATATATACTTCTCACCCCATCTACTGCAGTTTGCTATTGCAAGCCACCATTATCCTTCCTTGTCCTCCATTCTACAGATAGAATTTAAAAAAGCAAGTCTGATTACCTCATTCTTTAAAACCCTTCAGCAACATTTTTTGTTCTGAGTAAAGCTAAAGCGCTCACATTGGCCTGCAAGGTTCTACATCATCTGGCCCTCCCCCATCCTCGCCACATCCCCACCATCTGAGGCCTTATCTCTTACCATTTCCCTTCTTTTTCCTCCCCTGAAGCAACGGTGGCCACCTTACTTTTTCTCAGACACACCAAGTATCCTACTGCCTCAGAGCACTTAGATTTGCTCTTCCCTCTGCCTGGAGCAAGCACACTTTGTAAATTTCTGCTGGGCATACCTAACATTTTCTTCAGGTCTTTTCACTGACCATCCTATGTATAAAATAGCACCCCTCTCCCTGCCTTGCCATCTTTATCCCTCTTATTCTGGTTTATAGCTCTTGGTATCACTAATCACCCTCTGACATGTATATTTATTTGAATTTTGTTTAATGTCTATCCCTTCTTAAGAATATAGGTTCCCATTATATCTTTACCACTTAGCAAAATGCTTGGCACACAGGAGGTCTCAATAAATATTTGGCGAATGAATTAATGATGAATGATGTCCCTTGGTCTATAATACTGTTTTTAAGACACAAACAGAATAATTTATCATTTAGTAATATATTAATGTGCTAACAACTCTTAGCTTTATGGAGTTATCCATCAATAAACATTATTTTATATTTCGACCAGATTTATTTTTTTAAATAATTTTTATTTGAAAATTTCAGTCATTCATTTTCTCACCATATTTAGTATTTCTTATGAGTACAGTGATGTACTCTGCAATTGGATGAAGAATAAAGAAGAAAAAAGGAATGTGGTTCTTACATTTTAGAGGCCTCTAAAATTATTATTCAAGACCTTTCTTTTAAACATAAAAAATTAAAACATATTTGAGATGTGTATTACTGCTGCCAAAAGTTCAGATAAAACATTTGAACTTTATACATGTGTGTCACCTGTATATATGTATATACATATAGCTAGAGAAAAATTCCTGTATTATCACTATTGCCAAGTGCAAGACATGCCATTACAATTTTCACATCTAGTCAAGTACTATCACAAATTGTTTAATAATAAACATATGCTTTTGAAAACAGTAAAATTATAGCTAATAGTACTACTATATTCTGAAAAAATGAGAAACACTTTAACTGGGTAATTGCTTTCCAAAATTGTGCAATTTCACCAAAATAAGAATAGAAAACCTATGTTTACATATGCTTTATTTAAACAGAACTCAGTCCACTTCTCTTTTTCCCCTCACAGGTAGCTTTGGACATGTTAAATCCTCAAGTTGCTCTGCCTGTTTTATACACACATCTTAAACAGGGTGGTATATGTGCTATAAATCTAGCAAAGTGAGTAATATGGTTTTTCTTTGTAATGTGGTTTTTAAACACACTCTTATTTTGCCTAAGTACCAGACATAAGTTTATTTTGTAATTGAGTGAGGCATATATATCATCTAGTAAAACTGTTATAAAATGACACATGCCCCAAATTCAATTAAACTGCTATTTAAATTGTTCTTTACATAAATGGTAATACAAGATACATATTTCTCCTGACAATTTGGGAAAAAATTTAAAAGTGTAATGTAAACAGTAATGTTAAATTATGGTCTTTAGTATTTTTTTACTTCATTTCTGTGAAATTGCTTATTATGTACATAACTTTCATTTTTACTTTTTCCCCTCTTGATTTAACTATAGCATTTAAATTTGGATAAGAGGTATAGTGAACTTAAAATAAATATAAAGTTATTTTAGAAGAAAGTTAAAGTGAATTTTTTACTTTTCTGAAAGCATCACATGGGTTATTGAACTATTAGATGGAATTCACATCTGTGAACTTGCTCTCATGAAAAGATAAGCAAAGTCATTATGACAGATTGGTTGATTTGCCTTGCAAAACATAAAAATGGAATTGTAGGTCAAAAAGTAGAATCTACAACTAACATAGATTTACAATTACATTCTCAAAAGAAAATTGGAGTTGAAGATGATCTGTTTCAAGAAATGACAGTGGTGAGCTTCAATTGTATTTTATGCATGTATTTGCAATAATAATTGGGGAATGGGTTCCTGAGTGTATTGAACAATAAATCATAAAAATATTCCTCAGGGATTTATTTTTTCCTATAGAAATTGAAATATGGTATTTATTCTGTTAAATTAAAATCTCTAAGGGACAGAATAAATGAATTTTCCTCCTTTTATGTAAACTCTGATACCTATGAAGAAATGAGCTTCTTATAATCATATTTTACTTCTCTAAGGAGGGGCTCAGCTTGTGAAATACTTGAAATATACTAAGGAATGTTTTAAATTTAGATCAGTGATTATTACTGAAGGGAATGAATTTAATAGAACCTAATATGCAAATACTCCAAAAACAACTTCTGAGATGCTGCTGGAATTCTTCAGAGAACTAAATTTAAGTCCCTTGTTGAATGTACACATTATTTAGGCCATGAACAAGTTTTCTTATATCCATTGATTTATGATATGGACTTACCATTAGAATATAAATCATATGTTTATCATGTAATTATTGACAAATTGTTCTATAAGGTAACTGGCAGAGCAGCTCCAAAACAAATACTAGAAAAAAAATGGGAGAAAAAACTTAAAGGGACAGTAATTTGTATTTTGACAGTTTTTGTGAACAAATTATAAAATATTTTACATAGCTTAGAGTATGTATTTTGTTCTATGCCAGAAGAATCACATTCTGATTTTCCATATGGCTCATTTCTGTATATTGCTAGACCTATACACTGGCAAACTGGTCATAGAGGTGAGTAATGTTTTCAGGCCATAATAAATGGTATTTTTCTTCTAATTATTGTAATAACCTTACTTCTCCTCCCCCCTTTATTAGCTTTTCTGGTCAAGTTGAGGAAGTTCAGATTACATCGTAATTGGGTACTCCAGATGACAGCAACTGTTTTGAAGACTGAAAAGTATCAAAATAAAACTTTATATTGCTAATCACTACTTTCATAGATTGGCATTTTTAACTATTATTATTATTTGTATAACTTTTACATATAATCTTGAAAAATAACAAAAGTTAAAGAAAGATGTATAACATTGCAAAACTGCTTAAATGTCCCATTTTGACACTTGTCTTGCAGTTAGACATTTTGTAGTTAATAATTCCAAGTTGGATTAGTTGAGCAATCTCATTCTTCACTTCCTGTAAACCACTCCATAGATTTGTCTTTCTTCAAGAAATTAGTTTTCCTTTCTTTCTTTGATTGATGGTCATTGGCTACTGAAAATAAAATATGCATTTTAAGATAAATTTATATAACTGTGTATTTTAAATACATATTTTAATGGTTTGCATCTGAGCTATGATAAATAACAGGGAGACTGAGAAAGTGATATAATCACCTTAAAAATAGTTACAAAAGATGTAAAAATTCTTGAATCTCTTTTACCCCTCTCAAGAATCTTTTTAACCAGCTTGAATAACAACATCATAGTTGTTTCATGTTATTACATAAATCAAATGTTTGGGGAAGTCTACTTTATAAATGACTTCCTTGGGAAGATGGTTTATTATTATTTGTAGGCTCCAGTTCTTGAGCATTTAGCATGTGCTATACATAGTTTTAAGAACTTTATATATGGTATCTCATTTGATAAGGGTACTCCTCTTTAAAGTTATCAGTATTTACAGATAAGCAAACAGAGGCTTAGAGTTGTTGTGTACCTATAAATGTTTTATAGGTTTTAAAGTAGTAGTGCCTGAGAGGAATGAGAAATGCTGCTATTCCTAAATTTATCCCTGAGGCCAGAACTATTTAAAATGATTTATATTCTAAATAACATTTTATATATATTAATCAGTATGTGAAAATTTTAACCTAAAATCTCTCCTTTATAGACTTTACAGTCTATATGGTAGAGGTAGATATTAAATAATTAAACAAATAAGAAACTAAAATGTTAAAAGTACTCCAAAAAGTACAGGGTACTATTCATTGTTACAGTAACGGTTTTGTTCTACTCACGTAATTACCTGAGCAAGTGACAAGTGACCTGAGACCTGATGATAAGTAGGAGTTAAGTACAGCAGGGAAAATGAGTACAGAAAACGATGTGTGGTGAAAGAGGTTGATTGAAGAAATGGCTTGAAAGATAGGTATGGGCCAGGCCAGGCAGGATCTTGTAGGCCTGTTAAAGAGTTTGCCTATCTGAAGAAAAACGGGGTGCCATGGAAGGATCAAATTAATAAAGGGGTACCATGCTTAGATTTTTGTTTTGGAAGAAAAAATCACTGGCTACATTTGTAGAACTGATTGAATCGGGAGCAGCGTATTCTTCTGGTATCATATTTCTATATGATTATTATCTGAACAATGCAATGATATATACAATAATAATGCCTTCATAGTTTTTATATATTTCCAGATATATAGAGGCTCTGGAGTTCATTTTTTAATTCCATTGTAGAATACTTCCTTTTCTTCTGTCCTTCCCTTTAATTGGTAGCAAAATTCTGTCATTCACATTTCTGGTTGAGCAAGATGGTGGTGTAACACACTCCAAGGTACTGTTCCCTGACAGAATCTTTGAAAAACTAGCAAAAATTGTCAGAACCGTCTTTCTCAAAAATCCATAAACCAGTTTAAGGGTTGTAGTAACTGGACGAGGGCAAAATCAAGAAAATGCAGCTTTAGCAGTAGTAGTTCTCCTGGTGCCCTTGCTGGTGTCCCCTACCCCTTTACTCCCAAGTGTGGTGTGGAGCCAGTCTGTGCTCCCATTGTGGGTCCTTGGCCCTGTTCCAGAGAGAGCAGAGTATTCCCTGTGTTCATACTGCAGTTCCCATATGTGGGTGCCAATCTATCAGGTGACAGTCTGAAAGACTGAAATAGGAAATTCATCTCTGGCTCACCCTCTCAAAACTTACTGGCAGGCAGAAGCTGTTTGTAGATAGCAAAAGCAGTATAAGAAACATTCAGTCAAACCAGCCTGGGGCAAAGGATTACCTTTAAGGCATACTGTAGAGCAGCTGGGAGTGGGGGGCGGGGGAATCTCTTCCAAAGGGAACAGAGGGGACACTTGAATTCCTGTACACATGGAAATTTCTAAGGTTGTGGGCAAGCAGAAGTCCAGGACAAGACTCAGGCTCAGAAAAAGGTGGAGAGGGCCCTGCACTTCACTTTTACCTTGGGCTTATCTTCTTGATAGGAGGTCTAAAATTAGGAGAGCAGGAGCCAATGCAGAGCCAATTTGCAAATACCCTGAAAGGTATTTTTTTGTGTTGGTTTGTTTTTGCTAGCTCTGGTAACTCAAGTCTATCTCTGTTGTATCAATAGCAGCATAGAAACTTAAGGAGCTTAAGGAAGCTCAGCCTCTAAATCCCAGAGTTAACACTTTAAAATATTAAAATGTACAGTGTTCAACAAAAGATTATAAAGTAAACAAAAGACCCCCAAGAAATGGCCCATCCAAAGGAAAAGATGAAAATCAGAAACCATCAATGAAGAACACTTTGGACATACTAGACAAGGATTTAAAAAAAAATTATCCTCAGCAGATGTGGCTCAAGCGGTTGAGCGCTTGTCTCCCACATGGGAGGTCCTAGGTTTGGTTCCCAGTGCCTCATAAAAAAACAACAAAAAACAAACAATAAGCAAAACAAAAAACCAACTCAGGGAAGCCAATGTGGCTCAGTGGTTGAGCGGTGGCTTCCCACATGCAAGGTCCCGGGTTCAAGTTCAATCCCTGGCCTCAGTACCTCAAAATGTTTTATTTGATGCTCTGCCATTGTTTTCATTTAAATTCATGTTCAAAACACTGGTTTCACCTAACAGTCTCTGAACTCAGCAGTTAATTCAACTTTGAAAGGTAAGTAAGATACTTACTTGTTTGGCTGCTAGGTGCTTTCTTTCACTCATTATCAACCTAAAAACCCTGCTTTCACCAAAACCTGTGCCAAAACACTGGTTTCTTCAGTTTTCAAAACATAGCAATATACTCATTACAGTGGCCGCTAGGCACTAGTTTTCACTTATAATGAATGTGAACACACTAGTTTCGCTATGCCAAGGCTGCATTTTGATCACTTTGGAAATCTAAGTAAGATTCTTGTTTCTTACTTTGCATGACATGTGTTTTCAATTACAATCTTCTGGAAAACACTGCATTTCCTTTCGTTGGTTGAATGCAGTTAGTTATTTGCTTTAAAAACCATAAAAGTGACTTGTTTCATTGGCTGATTTGCATGTGTATTCATTTACACACAACTTCAAGACACTGGTTTCACCTCACTCTTTATGAATGCAGTAGTTAATTCAAGTTTCAAGGGTAAGTAAGATTCTTCTTTGTTTGGCTGCTATGTTCCTGCTTTGATGCACATG
>JAQZBX010107462.1:0-10648 GCA_029593785.1 Cabassous unicinctus
CACTGGCTCCACATTAATGTTGTAATTACTTCCATTGCTTGAATCACAATATGTCTATAACAGAATATCAGTAAGTCTACTCTAGTCCCTAGCTCTTCCCCCAATCCTGAGGAGTCTGAGATGGTGATGTCCACTCCACCTCCAAGTGAAAGGGGGTTTATATCCCTTGGATAAGATGAATGGGATTATCCTGCCTGCAGCTGTAGACTGTCTCCATTCCCTGGGATGGCCATTGTCCATCATCATCTCCGTACCAGGTGTCCAGGGTGAGTCCATTGAGCTATAGAGTAGGAGTTGCAGCTCCACCAAGATTCTGGGCCCAGCTGGCACATGGACAGCCCAAAGACTCCAGTCTCTGGAAGTACACCTACAAACTCCGGCACCACATATAGGTTTGAATAGAAGAGACAGATGGACCATGTGCAGGGAAGACATATTTGGGTCCAACTCTGTCACTGTCAGGAGCAAGGATTCCAAAGTAGGGCCCACTGATAAGGCATGAAACTCTGGGGTTA
This sequence comes from Cabassous unicinctus, assembly GCA_029593785.1. Classification (NCBI taxonomy): domain Eukaryota; kingdom Metazoa; phylum Chordata; class Mammalia; order Cingulata; family Chlamyphoridae; genus Cabassous; species Cabassous unicinctus. The sequence continues at coordinate 516 of JAQZBX010107462.1, forward strand.
TCTGCCCTGATATAGGTCCTGGGTGTCTCCAGAGCCTTCAGGAGCCCCTCTGTTTGGGGTGATATCCACATTGGAAGCCTATGAGGTCCTATTGAGATGTGCGAAGTGTTACCTCTGGGATGACCTCCCAACTCACTTTGAAGTCTCTTAGCCATATGAACTCATTTGTCTTTACCTTTCCCCCTTTTATTCGAGGTCTTTTTCCAGTCGCATTGCCAGTTGGCACTTGTTAGTAATCCCTCGTTGCCAGGGAGGCTCATGCCTGGGAGTCATGTCCCACGCTGGGAGGAAGGTAATGCATTCATATGCTGAGATTGGCTTAGAGAGAGGCCACATTTGAGCAACAAGGAGGCTCTCAAGGGGAAACACTTAGGCACCCCATAACAATAGACTAAGTTTCAATTTCAAGAGCAAAGACTCATAAGGCTAGTCATCAATAACAAGAGCCCATCAGTGAATCACCCTCTTTGCCAGACACTGCCCCTGCACTTGGGGGACTGTTGCTACTCCCTTGGAGAATATGGCAAAGCTCTCCAGGATGGGAATTCAGTATTCTCTCATTTATTGAGTGGTTCTCCACCCACTGTGACCATGCCCCGTGTGCATTTGAACAATTTTATATACCTTTTATGTATGTTCAGGTGAACTTTCTCCCATGCAGCCCCTCCCGTCCCTGACACCCCGCACCAACGATCCTCTCCTGCCCCAGGTGTAATCCTTCTGTGATCCAAAGCTTCTTTAAAGATGAAGCCAATACAATAGCCAAATACAATTAATAGGAAAATGAAATAATAATGATGTTTGAATGTAAGAGATAAAATACATGAAAACTTAAAAAAAAACTAAAAATAAAATAAAATTAAAGGATTGGATTATTCAAAAAATGAGAAAAAAAAATTTTTGCCCTTAACTTTATTTGTACATTTAATAATCGAAAATATAAACAATTAAAAACTAAAAAGTAAACACAGATGAATAAATATATATATTTCTCCATTAAATGTAATGGATACATATAAAATTTTTTTTTTTGGTGGATCAAACAATATGTTACACAATATATTTAGTTCATAGTAATGCATTCATACAGTATTTGTCCTTTTGTGTCTGGCTTGCTCCACTCAGCATAATGTCAATTTTTTTTTTGACATTTTGCCTTTTATCACCGCAATATTTGGTGTCCAGTCTGTACCATGGCACCTTCCCCCTCTCGTTCCCCAGTGAGAGACCCATATTTGTTGACGCACGTTTTAAAGAAGAAAATCCATATTCCTTATCATGCCTACCCCTCTTCTCCTCACTCATTCACTATTTTCCAGATACTTTGGTTCTCTTTCTGTTCTTCTAACATTCCAAGATTATTTCCTCTTCAGTGCCTTTGTTGTTTCCTCTGCCCAGAATGCTCATCTTCCTGATCTCTGTATACATGATTCCTTCGCATCACTCAGGTTCTAGCACAAATGTCACTGCTGCAAAGAGGCCTTTTCTGACTGTCCCCTTACTACCCCTGCAATTCTGTTCCATTACCCAGTTTTCAAAAAACCACCTATCACTATCTAAAAATAGCTTTTTTATTTGTTTATTCTGTCTCATTCCACTAGAACAGGGGTTCTTAACAAGGGGTCCATGGATCCCCAAGGGGTCCGTGGAAAGATTTCAGGGGGTCCGTGAGCTTGAACTAAAAAATATCAACTTATTATCTTTATTTTCTCTGACCTCTAACTGAAATCTAGCATTTCCTTCACTTATATGAATGCATGCAATAAATAAATTAAAGTAGTATTCATTTCACCTGACTGGCAAAGAGGTCTGTGGAACAAAAAGGGTTAAGAACCCCTGTAGCAGTTTGGCATTTTGATATAGCTATGAATTCCAAAAACAGACATTGGATTATGCTTGTAAACTGGTCTGTTAATCTGGGCATGATTAAGTTGTGATTAGGGTGTTGACTGGGCCACATCAGTAGGGCATTGAGCCCCATCCCTTGGTGGGTGGGGAATCAAATAGAAAAAGCATGGCAAAGGACAGAGTTGGAGCAGTTTTTGATGTTGGAGTTCTGATGCTAAGATTTAATACTGGAGCACCAGGAAGTGAACACACAGAGGAGCTTGGTCATGAAGAAAGAGAGAAGGCCCCAGGAAGAGAAACAAGCCGTTTGCCTGATAATCTACAGCTGGGCTTATGGAGCGAGGCAAAGCCTAGAAAGCCTCATAGTCTACAGCTGACTTTGTGGAGATAGCAGAGGAGCTGAACCCAGAGACAAGCAAGCCCTGGGAAGAGAGGACCCCAGGAAACCTGAACCCTTGCAGCCATCTTGCTCCAACATGTGGCAATGGACTTTTGTGAGGGAAGTAACTTATGCTTTATGGCCTGGTAACTGTGGATTTCTACCCCAAACAAAATATCCTTTAAAAAAACCAATAGATTTCTGGTATTTTGCATTAGCACCCCTTTGGCTGACTAGTACAACCCCCTATGCTAGAATATTAGCTTCATGAGAGAGGCTGGAATCCTAATGCCTACAACGGTGCCTGGCATAGAGGAGGTGCTCAATAAATACTCAAAGCTAAATGAATGAAGAATAAAATTATGTAAATTATGTAGAAATAAGGGGTTATTTACCTACTTAATCACTCATAGTAGTATTTTTATGATTTGTTGCCCCTTTCCTCAAAGCCCTTGATTTCTCTTTTGGGACCTACAGGGCTCTAGAAAAGGAGATTCTTCTAACTTCAGGTCTTCAAATACAGAGCAAGGGTCTAAACTAGCCCAATCAGCACATGGAACAACCATGGCCTAAACTTAAAACTAAAGGAGGTACATACAAAATAAATGGAGAGAACTGTAGAAAACCAAAGCCATGGATTGATGACATCAGATACCTCTCCACCAAGCACCTAAATGATGGCCTACCTCTGGATATTGTTCAGTTGTAAGAGCTAACAAATCCCCTTAACTCTTTAAGACAATCTGAGCCCATATAGTATACAGCAGAGATTCTGTGCCTTTAAGAGCTACAAAGTCTCTATGGATAGTGCATTTTTTTCTTTCTTTATTGATTACTAACTTCTCTATTGTCACAGATTTGATGCTTGCTCCTTTCCACCACTGCTGCTTCTAATCCTCACTATTCTTAATCTTTGATGTGCCTGCTTCCCCCATTTTTACTGTGCCTTTGTTCTTCCTTATCTCTTCTGTCTCACTGGTTTTCTTTCTTAACTTTCTTTCTTATAAAAAGACCATGATGGTGGGCATGATCTTTCTTTCTCCAACATCTATTCTGTACCTCCCCCATGGTATAGGAGCCATGTAATTTGGGTGGCTCTGAGCCCATCTTGTGGCTTCATGAGTGGATCTGTAATAACCTGATCAACATACTTACAACTTTGTTGCCTCTGTAATTAGCCCAGAAATGAGAAGACAATCCAGACCTAAACCAATCAGTATATGGCATTTTCCTGACTACAGTGACTGGGCATGTGACCTAAATTGGTTCAATCCAACTGAAGCTGAGGACTTTCATTTGATACCTGGAGAAGAAAAACTCTCTTGTTTTAGGGGTTGTGGTGTACAGATGTGGCAGATCTGGGACTGTTGTAGCCATTTTGCTACCATGAGGTTAGTCAGTCTAAAGATGACACTAACATATAACACAAAGAAAAAGACAGAACTGAATTAAAAAGAGAGAAACTGAACTGGAAAGCCAAGATCAAACCATGCCTAAAGCCCATCCTACTCTTAGACTAGTTTTAGTTATTTGCACCAATACACTTCTTTTATAGGTTAAACTAGTTTGATTTGAATATTTTATCACTTTTAACTGACAACATCTTGGCTGACACAATAATAAATTTTCCATATAAAGTGGATCAGGCGTTCTCTTAGGCATTCTTTTTTGCTTTTTTCACCATGGGTACAGTTTGAAAGGTTTTCTAATTATTTCCAAGTCCAGAACCATTCTTGCTTAAAGATGCCAGAAGTCAGATCTCCAAAAAACAAGATTTTACAATATATAATAGGTTTAACAGTATGTGCATTGGGAAGCGGGTGTGGCTCAATGGCTAGAGCTCCCGTTTACCATATGGGAGGCCCCGGGTTCGCTTCCCGGGGCCTCCTTGTGAGGGCAGGCCAGCCCGCGCCGCCAGGTGGGCTGATGCAGCAAGACCTCACAACAGGAAGCGGGTGTGGCTCAATAGATAGAGCCCCCGTTTACCATGTGGGAGGCCCCGGGTTCGCTTCCCGGGGCCTCCTTGTGAGGGAAGGCCAGCCCGCGCGGCGCGGTGGGCTGATGCAGCGGGACCTCACAGCAAGGGGGAGATAAGCAGACACGGAGAAAACACACAGCGAATGCACACAGCAAGCACAAGCAGCAAGCCGGGGATAAATAAATAAATAAATAAATCTTTAAAAACAAAACAAAACAAAACAAAAAACAGTATGTGCATGGTTTATTTTCTGAACTTATTATAGCAATCTATAGTCAAATTCAAGTTTCTGAAAAACAAATTCATGTTTCTGAGCGGATGTGACTCAGGCAGTTGGGTGCCCACCTCCCACATGGGAGGTCCTGGGTTCGGTTCTCAGTGCCTCCTAAAGAAGACAGGCAAACAATGAGGAGACATTGAGCAAAAACAACGAGCAGACAATGACTAAAAACGAGCAGACAGCAAGCAAAAACAAACAAAAAATGAGCAGGGAATTGATGTGGCTCAAGCAATTGGGTGCCCGCCTCTCACATGGAAGGTCCTGGGTTTGGTTCCCAGTGCCTCCTAAGAAGAAATGAGCAGACAAAGAGCAAGAACAACGAGCAGACAATGAGCAAAAACAGCGAGCAAACAAATGAGGGAGGCCATGGAGGTGGGGGGCAGAGGGGGAACAAACAAAAAAAACAGGACAGCTAAACCAAATATAATTTCCCAATCTCAAGAATAGAGTGAATGAAGTACTGTGATAACCATAATGATAAGTCTCTAAATTGACCAACAAGGATTATTTGTCCATATAACAAAATGAAAACTTAAGAACTAAAAATTGTTTGAAAAGGATGTAAGCTGCATTTAAGGATTATTTTATTTTTTAGCTATACAAATAAGCCTAATCTATGGGGTACAGACAACAAAAAATTTTAATAAGAATTCAGAATGCAATTAACAACAATATAGATCCTTAAGTCTGTAATAATCACTAAAATATGAAATTTTCATTCCCCAATCTTTTTATTTTTTCACCATTTAAACAAAATATATTACTGAAATCTCCTGGCTGAAATTTTAAGCTTTAATACTTTAAAAAATGTAACTCACTTTAATATTAAAGTGACATAAGGGCTATCCTTTGTTTTTGAGAAATAAATTTAAGAATGTGGGACAGTAAATTAATAACGCTAATAGGTTAAACAAGAGTTTCAAATAAGTTATTCCTGTAACATGGTAAACACTATTAAAAAAACAAAACTTTTTTTTTTCTGATTATAAAAGCAGTATCTATCTTTGTAGAAAACTTAGGATAAAGAAAGAATAAAAAAATTAAAATTATATATAACTACACTACCTAAAGATAACCACCCGAGACAATTTGACTACCTCTTTGTTCTAAGAAGAAGAATAGATAAAAATTTTTTTTAACATATCTGAGATGACACTATATAAGTAGGTTGATATCTTTTCACTAAATGATATATACATGCAATTTCTTTTATCATTAAAAATTCTTGGCTGTATTACATTGCATTGTAAACAGCAGGCTAAGAATAATTTATTTTACCATTCCTCTACTGTTATAAAGCTGGGGTATTTCCAATTTTAGTTATTTAGAAAGTATTCATTAAAAATGAACAGTTTGTGATCTTTGTGTTGTTCATCCATTCTGGGAGGAGGAGAGGGGGAAGGAGGAAGAAGAGAAGAAGGAAGAAATGGGCATACAGTTCTTTGTATAAAGGATTTTAAATATATATATTCTAGATATTAAACCTTTATCAAAGACACGGGAATCTCTTCTCCAGAAAAATAGCTTAGAGGACAGGCTGAAAGAGCCCTGAAAAAGATCTTCTAGGGTTTAGGCCAGCAGGTGAAGGCTGCACACCACCCAGAGGAGAGAGGAACAAAAGAGGGAAATCACAACTACAGAAACGTGAGTTGGAACCATCCGCGGCTGCTGCTGCCAGCACCCTCCCCCACACTAAAGACTCTTTAGAATTCTCCGGCCTCTGAATCTGCGACTACAGACAAAGTGAGCTCCAGGGATCTACCACCCCAGGAAAGGGGAGAGAGAGGGACACAGCCTAAGGCTGACTCAGCTTCTGACCCACAAAGTTGGTCTGCTGTGCCCCATGAGCCCTTCCAGACCAGGTGAGACCACACAGTGGTTTGCCTTGGGAGCCAGCGAAGGACTGGAGAAATCCAACCCTCCCAATCTCCCTCTCTTCAAGCCTGGACTAATTGTTGAGGACTCCACAGGAAAGGGGAGAGAGAGGGACACAGCCTAAGGCTGACTCAGTTATTGACTCACAAATTTGGTCTGCTGTGTCCCAAGGGCCCGTCCAGGCCACGTGGGGCTGCGCCATTGTTTGCCTTGGAGCCTGCAAGGGGCTAAAAATATACAACCCTCCCACTCTCCTTCTCTATTAACAGGGACTGATTGTTAAGGACTCAGAGGGGAGTGGAAATATTTCCTAGCTGGGGAAAAGGGAGGGGGCTGCCAGAGAAGGCTGGAGAACTATCTCAGAGAAATTTTGAATTACAAGGTTCCTAGCCTCCAGACAGGAAGCTCTATCACATTGATCTGGTCTGTGTTGCAGCAAATACACTCCGACCAGGCAATGAATTGAGAGCTGCCAAAGAGCGCCATCTCCTGCCAGACCAAGGAGGTGCACATAAGAAAATTAAAAATAAGTAGGAGAGGCTTTTTCTGGCCTCTATAGCCTCCCTACCCAAGGCCCTAGAAGCAACTCTACAACCAATTACTGGGTCCAGTGCTCAGTTTTGAGCAACTAGCAGGACAATCCTAACAATCCAAGTTGAGCCAAAAATCAAAGACCTGTGGTAACTCACAGCCTCCTGCCACTAAATCCCTACAAAAGAGAAAGAGATTGAGCATCTGAGTAAACTACATCCTAACAAGATGCCTAAAGACCAGCAAAAAATTATAAGCCATACTAAGAAAATAGAAGACATGGCCCAAGAAAAGGAATACATCAAAGTCCCAGAAGAGATTCAAAATTTGAGAGAACTAATCAGCGAGAAGAGCACAAATTTCCAAAATCAAATTAATGAATTGAAAGACAATATTGTTAAAGAGATAAACGACATCAAGAAGACATTGAGTGAATGCAAAGAAGAATTTGAAATCCTGAACAGAAAAGTAACGGAACTCATGGGAATGAAAGACACAATAGGTGAGATCAAACACATTTGAGGCAAACAACACCAGACTCGAAATGATAGAAGAAAGAATAAGTGATACCAAAGACGGAACAGCTAAAATTGAAGAGAGAAAAGAATGGAAAAAATTGAGCAGGGGCTCAGAGAGTTCAATGACAACACAAAACACAAGAACATACATATCATGGGAGTTCCAGAAGGAGAAGAGAAGGGGAAAGGGGCAGAAAGAGTATTTGAGGAAATAATAGCTGAAAATTTCTCAACTCTCATGAAAGAAATGAACTTACATGTCCAAGAAGTACACCATACCCCAATCAGAATAAATCCAAATAGACCTATGCCAAGACACATACGACTCAGAATGTCAAATATCAAAGATAAAGAGAAAATTATGAGAGCAGCAAGAGAGAAGCAAACGATCACGTACAAGGGATGGTCAGTAAGTCTTAGTGCAGATTTCTCTTCAGAAACCATGGAGGCAAGAAGACAGTGGTATGATACAATTAGGAAACTGAAAGAGAAAAAATGCCAGCCAAGAATTCTTTATCAAGCAAAACTGCCCTTCAGATATGAAGGTGAGTATAAAATATTCACAAACAAACAGAAACTAAGAGAGTTTGCAAAAGAATCCACCTTTGCAGGATATATTAAAGGAAGCCTTAGAACCTGAAAGAAAAAGACAGGAGAGAGCAGCTTGGAGGAGAGTACAGACGAAAGAATAGCAGAAAGGATAACCAAAAGAGTAAAAAGACAGACAAAAACAAGATGACATATGAAAATCAAAGAATAAAATGGAGGAAGTAAATAGTGCATTTACAGTAATATCATTGAATGTGAATGGATTAAACTCCCCAATCAAAAGATACAGGCTGATAGAATGGATAAAAAAACATATGCTGCTTACAAGAAACTCACCTTAGACCCAGGGATACAAACCAGCTGAAAGTGAAAGGTTGGAAAGAGATACTCCATGCAAATAGTAACCAGAAAAGAGCAGGGGTACTATAATAATATCAGACAAAACAGACTTTAAATGCAAAAAAGTTATAAGAGATACAGAAGGCCATTATATATAAAAGGGATGATACATCAGGAAGATAAAACAGTCATAAATATCTACGCACCTAACCAGGGTGCCCCAAAATATATGATACAAACTCTGGCAAAACTGAAGGGAGAAATAGACATTTCTACAATAATTGTTTGAGACTTCAACATCCCACTCACATCATTAGATAGAACAACTACACAGAAGATCAACAAGGAAACAGAGAACTTGGACAATATGATAAACAAGTTAGACCTAACAGACATACACAGAACACTGCATCGAAACTCAGCGGGTTATACATTCTTCTCAAGTGCCCATAGATCTTTCTCCAGGATAGACCACATGTTAGGTCACAATGCAGCTCTCAATAAATAAAAAAAGATTGAAATTGTACAAAGCATCTTCTCAGATCATAACGGAATGGACCTAGAAGTCAATAACAGACAGGAAAAAAGTAAATTCGCAAATGTGTGGAGACTGAACAACACACTCCTAAATAATCCGTATGTCAAAGAAGAAATTGCAAGTGAAATCAGTACATATATTGAGACAAATGAAAACAAGAACACAACATATCAAAACCTATGGGATACAGCGAAGGCAGTCTTGAGAGGGAAATTTATAGCCCTAAACATCTACATTAAAAAAGAAGAGCTAATTTCAAAGACCTAACCGAACAACTGGAGAAACAAGAAAAAGAACAGCAGACCACTCCCAAAGCAAGCAGAAGGAAAGAAATAATAAAGATTAGAGCAGAAATAAATGAAAATGAGAACAGAAAAACAATAGAGAAAATCAACAAAACCAAAAGCTGGTTCTTTGAAAAGATCAATAAAATTGGCAAACCCCTAGCTAGACTAACAAAGGGAAAAAGAAAGAAGAGGCAAATAAATACAATCAGAAATTAAAGGGGAGACATTACAAATGACCGCAGAGAAATAAAAAGAATCATAAGAGGATATTATGAGAAACTGTATGCCAACAAACTAGACAACCTAGATGAAATGGACAAATTTCTAGAAATGCACAACCAACCTACACTGATGCTACAAAAAATACAAGAACTTAACAAACCAATCACATTTAAGGAGATTGAATCCGTCATCAAAAATCTCCCAGCAAAGAAAAGTCCAGGACCAGATGGCTTCACAGGTGAATTCTACCAAGTATTTCAAAAAGAATTAACACCAATCCTGTTTAAACTCTTCCAAAAAATTGAAGAGGAAGGAAAATTACCCAACACATTTTTTGAAGCCAACATCACCCTAATACCAAAGCCAGATAAAGAGTCTACAAGAAAAGAAAATTACAGACCAATCTCTCTAATGAACATAGATAAAAAAATTCTCAACAAAATACTTGCAAATCAAATCCAACAGCATATCAAAAGGCTTATACATCACGACCAAGTGGGATTTATTGCTGGTATGCAAGGCTGGTTCAACATAAGAAAATCAATCAATGTAATATACCACATTAACAAATTGAAGGAAAAAAAAACACACGAGCATCTCAATGGATGCAGAAAAGGCATTCGACAAAATCCAGCATCCTTTTTTGATAAAAACACTTCAAAAGATAGGAATGGAAGGAAAATTCCTCAATATGATAAAAGGCATATAGGGAAAACCCACAGCCAACATCACACTCAATGGGAAAAGGTTGAAAGCTTTCCCTCTAAATCAGGAACAAGACAAGGATGC
>JAQZBX010107463.1:0-10651 GCA_029593785.1 Cabassous unicinctus
AATGAAAGATGTTTATGTGGGAGGTTATGGGAGGTGTGGGAGGTGGGGAACATGGGAATCCCTGTAATTTTTGTGTAACATTTATGTAATCTAAGCATCTTTTAAAATATAAAATAAATAAATAAATAAATAAACAAACAAACAAAAAAGCAAAGAAAGAATGCCTTCTAACCACTCACCTTTAAAGAGCATTGTTTTGCAACAGCAAACTGGCCGAAGCCCTCAGAATCTATTCCAAAGAAAGAAATGCACTAACTTCTACCGCAGTTACCTCTGCCCTGCCCAGTGAGATGTCTGGCAGAGGCACGAACAGCAAGAGGCCCTGTTCAGAGAGTGAGCACTCGGGCCACTGACTTAATTGAGCCAGGGAAAGCTTCAGTAAAGACATTTAGTAATTAAATGCTTGGCTGAGTAGAAACATAAAGGTGGCAACTTTATAGACCCCAAGGTCAAGTCTTTGTACCTGCTAGAGACTCCAAAGACATGGGGGGGTGGGGGGGGTGGCGAGCTCAGCCTAAAACCAAGGAACAATCTGTTGATCTACTGAGCATTGCTGATAGTTTCCAGTTTGACACCCTGCCCTTTGTCTCTGTCACCAGGGACATTTTGGAATGAAATGTTCATTCAATTTTAGGGATCCAAGAGGCTTCAGACATTTATCTAATCCACCCCCTCATTTTACTGATGAAGCTTCTCAGACATAGATTTGGAGAAATCAATTTTTCAACTTTCATGAGAACACCAAATGTACTTTGGATCTTCAAGATAGGGCTGAATTTGCATATGCTGCCCAGTTATCCCCATGAGTACACATGTATTTGTCATAACATGTGTTCCAATCTGGGGTTTTGAAAAATATAATCACCTTTGATTCAGAAAATAATGTCCAGGAAAACAAAATGCTCAGAAAATCTGGTTTGGGTTTTGCATCTGCACTGAGATACATAAGTTAGTGAAGGGAGGAGATTAGAAGCAGGTTCTACTCCTTTTCTTTCCTCCTTTTTTTTGGGGGGGTGGGCTTTCATGAAAATATCTGTCTAGGGGGAAGAGAAGCTGTGAGCATCTGGGGGCCTCTGCTTGACCTAGAACTATTATCATTGATGTAAAGGCAGTGGCCACCAGAGGTTCTTAGGGATGGGAGAGGGAAGAATGGGTGTAATATGGGGCATTTTCAGGACATTGGAGTTGTGCTGCATACATTGCAGTGATGGATACAGGATATTGTATATTTTGTCATAACCTACAAAATCGTGCAGGGCAGGGTGTAAACTATAATGTAAACTGTAATCCACAGTTAGTGGCAATGCTTCAATATGTGTTCAATTGTAACAAATGTACCACCCTAATGAAGGATGTTACTGATGTGGGAAAGTATGGGAGGGGGAGGGAGGGGGGCATATGGGAATCCCTCATATTTTTTATGTAACATTTATGTAGTCTAAAACTTCGCTAAAAATAAAATAATAAAAAAAGACAAAAAAAAAAAAAGTAACAAAAAGGAAGTAATACAGATAGCTAAGAGGGGAAAAGGCATGGGTGCATGGGACAAAGTGAATTAGAATTTATCAGGTCGCCTTGAATTGTCATGAATATAACAGCTTAAGAATTCTTTTTGAAAAACTAATCTAAATTTTGAGACATATGAGGCTGTGTGGTGGAAGTTGGGGGTGGAGGATGCAGTGTGAGAGATACTGGGCAGGAAAAGAAGCAGATGGTGAAGGAGACTGCTGCCCACCTCCCCCCAAGCCCAGGGGAGAGTGCCTAGAGAAGAGATCAGTGACAGCACCTATGACTCCAAGCGAGTGCCTGTGGGGCGAGCTGCAGAGCAGCCTCTCCTTCCTCCTAGGAGCCGACACCCGCCCAGCCCACCTCCCCCCAAGCCCAGGGGAGAGTGCCTCAGAGCCTTCTCCTGATGTCCAACACCAGCAGGGTTAGTGACGTAGGGGGTTAGGTTATGGCAAGGAGACATCAGGTACCTAAGACATGCCTTTCTTGTGAAAGGAAAGTCAAAGCCACAATAAAGTCAGAAAAACTTCCCCTTAAAGAGAATAGTGAGCCTTTGTATTAGCCATAGTTCTTTGTTTACTTTGAAACTAGGAAATTGCAAACTAAATTTCAGGCAGGTTGCCTTTCTCCTCCCCTAGTCTGCCTTCAGGCAGTGCTTAACTATGCAAACATCTGGATCCTCAAAGGACGTTAAATATTGACAGAGTCCTACAAAACAGGAGCCACCCAGAAATGTCTACCTAGGGTGCCCAAGAAATTCTTAATTCTAAAAACATTTTAAGTTTAGCATTCCTCAGTTAAAGAAAATCATCAGAACCTCTAAACATTTCCTAAGGTAATTAAAAATACATTACTTGATCCTAAAATTTAAGCAATGACTTAGGGAAGATTTTACAAGCTATTGGCATTTACTGTTTAGCATAGACATTGTAAGAAATAAATTTTGTTACTCTTAAGGAAAGATCTTTTTCTCATAGCATTAACTCCCTTTTCTCTACTTGCTCAATAAAAAGGTGTGTGTGTCAATAGAGCCTATTCAGATTGTGAGCTTGCTCACTATTTAAACTTTGCACCCGGGTCATAACAGTCATTCACAGAGCTGCTATCTTTAACGTGTTTTTTTAAGGAGGCACCGGGGATTGAAGCTGGGATCTTGTATGTGAGAAGCAGGTGCTCAACCACTGAGCTACACCCGCTCCCACATAGTTTTTTAAACAATTTATTGAAGTTATCATTCATTCATGAACACACATAAACTATAAGTGTTCAGTAAACATTGTGAACTTACAAAACAAACATGCATAACATCATATAGGGCTCCCACACATCACCCCCCCCCCGCCTCCAAACACCCTGCATTGTTGTGAAACATTTGCTAACAAATCATGAAAGAGCATCGTCAAAGTATTACTACTAACTATAGTCTGTATCTTCCTCCCCTATACACTTTTTTAAGGATTTATTTACTTTTATCCATTTCCACCCCCCTCCCCATTTTTGCTGTTTCTGTGTCCATTCGCTAGGCAACTCTCTGTGTCTGTTTCCTGCCCTCTCTTCTCATCCTTCTCCTCCTGTCTTCACTGGGATTCGATCCTCAGAATCTCCGATGTGGGAGAGAGGCTTCCTACTGCCTGCACCACCTTAGTTCCTAGTTTTTCGGTGTGTCTCGTCTTGGCTCGCCCTTGGGTCACTCTCCTGTTATATCATCATCTTGCTGCATGGTTCGCGGGGCCTGACGGCATACCTGCACACGGGGCCTGGTGGCCCAGCGCCTTCTATATTTTTCTTTTTTTTATTTTCACCGGGAGGTCCCGGGGATTGAACCCAGGTCCCTCCATATGGGAGACGGACACGCAACCACCTGAACCACATCCATCCCCCTTCTATATTTCTTAAGGTTGACCAAAGGTACCCAAAGTTACAGTCTTTTCCCAAGTAGGATGGTCATGTAATAAATCAGGCTTAGTTTATCAGCAGCATTCTAAAAACCCAGACCTAGGGAGAAAAACCAGGTCTGGGGACACATGCATGGTTTCTAATATAGCGAATATTTAGCCTACCCTGATCATCACAAAATCAGGACAGCGAGAATATTCGCATCACGTTTTTTTTTTTTTAATGAACACTTCCTCCTCTATTTTACAGAAAGCATTGAAAAATGCACCACAGGAAAGCCAGTAATGGGGAGGAAAAGGGACTAAAAAGACACAGAAGTACATTCAAATATTACCTATGCATCACTGGCCCACATCTCCATATTCATCTTCTCAGTAGGACTCCTGAGTACCTAACACATTAGATTCCTATTTCTTTAATTTCCCTTTCCCTTTAGAGACTCGGTATGAAATTGTGACTCTTCTTGTCCTGTATGTGTATGTGTGTATGTGTGTGTGTGATGGCTTGCTATGCACTAAATTATAGTCTTTTGTGTATTTTCCTCTCCCCAAAATAGCTATATTATTAGCTATTTGACAAGCATCTCCATATGCCTATTATCTTCAAAATCCAAGTATGTAGCAAAAGGCTTACCCCATAGTAGGAAATGAATGGCTTGCTTTTAAAAAATGAATGAATGAATATTTTTGTCTCTGATTGAGCCTGCTTGGAGGCCAGTGGCTCCCAGGAAACCAAATTCCATGTTGACAACTCAACCCGCTATTGTTTGATTGGGGAGCTGGTCTATTTCTCACACTATGGACATATGCTGAGCTATAAATGGAAGCATTTTACTTCCTTTGTATGCTTTGGGTTCTAACCATGCACTGTGAATTATGTCCGTCTGTTCTTCCCTTTCTGGTACTTCCAGGACAGAACGCTAGTCCATCCCGTGAGCAACAGCTGCATGGATTGCAATCCCGCGGAGAAGAAGATTTTCATGGCCAGATGTGACCCTCTAGCGGAGACTCAGCAGTGGATTTTTGAACATATTAATATGACGGTTTTAGGAAAATTTAACCACCATGCCAGCTCCTAGAAAGAACGATGGAAGGAAGAAAGATTGATGACCTACGGATTACAAAATAATTTAGGCCGGCATCTGGGTCAAAGGAGTCAGGAATAACATTTCCTAGGTCCAGGAAGCCTGGTTTAAAGATTTGTAAATGCCATGTTAAAGTAGGTTGCCCCGAAGAACTTCCTGCCGCTGAAGAACTTGGCTGAGAACCTCACCAGCTGCTTCTGAGAACGTGAGACTAGCGGTCCCCTTGCTGGCCAAGGGCAGAGATAATTTAGGGACTTTTCAAAACAACTGCTGAGTTAATAAATCCTAGCATTTCTCAGGTCAAATCCTGCAGTAGTGAGTAGCTATGAATGGATCCTATTAATTGGGTGGGAGGGGGGTGTGGAGATAGAGTGCATGACTGCTCTGACAACCTGAGGCTCCCACAGGTTTAGAACTAGCCACGCTTAAGGGGTGAGCTGTACTCTTTGGTGCCATTCTCTGACTAAGAAAGGGTTAAGCAGGTTTAACCCTTAAAAGTGCTGCAGATGATTTTAGAGTGCTCATACCATCCTGTTTTCTTTTGCTTTATTTTTAAACGGATGAGGACATCTAAAGACTTGAAACATAAGACTTGAATTACATACTGAAATGGATTTTCCGTGTTCCCCTTCTTTGATTAACATTTGCCATTTTCCTTTTAGAGCAGAGGTAACTTATCGTTCATAAAAGCTCATGCTCCATAAATTAACTGAAGTTCTAGTTCAGTGCCCTAGTATGAATTCAGTTTTTTTGAAAAAATAATAATAATCCTATGCTACCAAGTTACTCCAAAGAGAAAGATGTCACAGAAGCAGCAAAACCACATAATGTTTAGGAGAAGGATTTCCCCAGGAAATCTGTTTTTACTTTTCTATTATTTTTAAGAATTTTTAAAGTTTGATGTTTGTCCAGTCATAATTTTTATTAACGAAGGAAATGGAGTGAGGTTGATGCAATTTCTTTAGGAGATTCTTAAACCCAGATAAACCTACATTCCAAGTGACATGTGAAAACTGCATAGTTCACTTGAATTCTGTTCTATCAGTCCTGGGGACTTAGAAATAGTTTTATTGTTTGTTTGTTTGGGTTTTTATTCTCCTGTTGTTCTTGGTGATGCTGTGACTGTTTTATCTGGAAGCGCATAGAAAGAATTTCCATTCACAAAGCGCTTCTGACACCACTTTATGTTAATGGGATAATATTTCAGAAGTGAAGAAAGGAATGATGTGAAAAATAAATGGAACATTTAATCCTTAAAAGAATTTTTCACTTTTCCACAATGATGGGGGCAGGGGAGGAATATATAGGTATCAAGATGGGTCGCTAGAGGAAGGAATCATGCTCATCACACATTTCTCAATTTTTTTCAGGTATAAAAACATTTTTACTTTCCTTTTGGTATTCTTTTAACTTGGTTTTCTGGTTAATAAAAATGTATATATCATCTTGGATATAGAATCATTGAATTTTAGAACTGGAAAGCCTCTTCTACTCCAATCCCCCTTGTTTTCACAGTTAAATAACAAAAATCCAGAGAGGGTAAGCCAAACATGTGGCAGGGAAGTGGGTCTCCGGACTGCTACTGCAGGACTTTCTCAGCCGTGCTGTGTTGCCTCCTTCTGTTAACCAAGGTGGTTCTGGTTATAACTCTGGTTTAACTTGAAATTCCCAGTCACTATATGAGAACACTCTGCCTTCCTGGAAATGGATACAAGAGTAACATATACTTTCAAAAACTTTAATATATGAAACCTCTTCTTGTAAATGTTCATGATTTTATTCTCTTCTCAAAACTTCATCAAAATGTCCAGTTAAACTGCCCTGTTGGTTATCTTTAAGTTTAATTATCTATAGTGATTTTTCCAGCATTCCTTTAAAGAGCTATTCTTTTTAAACTGACAGTCACAGAGATATTTCGTGTAGATCAAGAGATCTTGAAGCATTCAAGATGCATTGTGAAGAAAATCAATAGTGAGAAATTAGCCTGCATGTTGAACAATTCAGAGAGAGTGTGCAGATTTATCTCGTGTTCAGAGAGCAATCTGGTTGTAGAATTAGATGACCCTATAAAAAATCCCATTATGTCGTTAAACAGTTGACTATTATTTACAGTTCCACCAAAGAACAACCCTGGGTTCTGCACACTGGAAAGCCCAGATTTGAAATGATTGCTCAGGATGTTATACTCACGTGAAGCTAGTTACAACATGTTTGGTACTATCCTTTGAGAAAACCTAAATATTGCATCATTTTAGTGTAATACCCAGAGATTAAGAAAGATTGATTTCCAGATTTCAGATGGACTACTCCCTTAGATCTAAACTCACCCCTGAGTAAAAGAAAGTAACATAAAAAATAAAAATTAAAAAAAAATTTAAATGGAAATCTGAAACATTCAAGCTAAAATTAAAACTTCAAACCACCAAGCAATTGTTAAATGTGTGCAAATGGGGAACATACAAATAAGAACAAAATGAAGCCCAGATAATCTACCCCTGAGCAGAAGGGCACAAAACTGCCAAATAAGCACATTTAAAGGGGCCTTTCCAGTACCACTGATACAGTACTATCACCATCCCGCAAAGTATAAAACTACGTATGTTTATATCTATTATATATTTATTTGGCAAAGAGACTGGTTTTCAGAAGGATTCCCTTTCCTGGAAATAACATATTTAGAAATTGGACAGTAGATTACTGGCCTACCCATTTATCAGAATGGGAGAAAAAAATACCATAAAGTTAATCTGGTGTCAGAAATTGCTACTTCTCCATAATAAGAAATGGTCTTACCAGATGGTTAAGTTCATGTGTCAATTTGGGTAGGTTATGGTATTTAGTTGGTTGCTCAAGCCAACACTGGCCTGATTGCTACTGCGAGGGTATTTCGTGGATTTAAATGATCACTCAGTTGATCACCTCTCTAGCTGATTACATGCCGATCAACAAAGGAGATTGCCTTCAGCAATGGGAGAAGGCTCTGTCGAAGGCCTTAAAGGGAGAACTGATGATTTCAAAAGTCAGAAAGAAGAATTTCTATCGCTGCTTCAGCCAGCCAGCTTCTCCTGGGGAATTCGTGGAAACCTTCTTTGGAGTTTCCAACGTGCGGCCTGCCCTACAGAATTCAGACGTGCCAATCCTCAAGATCGCGCAAGCCAGTTTCTATAATAAATTTTATAATATTTTGGTTCTGTTTCTCTGGAGAACCGTTACTAACAAGTCAGAAGTTAGAATATAGCAAAATTTAAAAATCCTCTTTATGTATTAACCGAGAAGAAGCTGCACTGACAATTTTGAACTAATTCTGGGACGTACACTTTTTTCCAATTTTAGATTAGTACCATGGCAATAGCAATGTATTGTCTTCTATGTTTATTGCTATTTAGTTAAAATATTAATATGGTTACATGACTGTTTGTATTATAATCATATCAGAGGCCTCAGTAAAAAATGCAAGTTCCAGGATTATTTTGTGAATTGATAACATAGAACTTTTATACACATAATGAAAACAACTGTTCAGACAATGAAAGACAGAGCTAGGCTCATTCTGTTCATGTCTTTGCAAAACATAAAATCAGTGCCAACACTTGACATCACTTCCTTTCAGGGGCAATTATATGTTTTAAAAGAAGATGACAGCCAAAAAAAAATAAACAAACTAGGAATATAAATATCTACTTTGTGCTTCTCGCTCTCATATGAAAAACTCTGTTTTGATCCTTTTATAACTATCCCATAAGAAGAGAGCAAAAAGGAGTCTTTCATTGGAAAGATTGGCACTATAAAGTTTATGGCAGACCCCTCAGAAGAGCCAGTGATGCTTGAACTTACAAAGCCTGCTGACCAGTCATGGAAGGGCACACCTGCCACTGTGTGGCATTCCTGTCCCAGGACGTCACACACCTAAGGGCTCTGAACAGAACTGACGGCAAGGCTATGGCAGACTGCATGCTTTTGGCTTCCCATCTTAACTATTACAGCATCTTTCCCAGGGGTGGGCAGTTCTCCCATCCCCCAAGTGCTGCCAGGTTATATCGTTCAGAATTTGGGACCATCTAATAATATGACATTGTAAACATTCATTTATTCCTAGGAACCTGTTTGGTGAAATCTCTCTAGGCTTTTTACCTTATCAGGGCTCTTGCCTAAACAGGTGCTGAAGATATTCTGGAAATAGGGCATCTTATGTAAATCCTGTGAAGAAATATGTCAAAGGGAAACAGAGGGATTCCTATGACTCTGGGGTACATATAAATGGTGAGAGGTAAACTCGTTCTCTGGACGTGGGGTGTGCATAATCCTGCTTCTCTCCATTCAGCTCATTGACAGGTTCTGTCCTTGCCATCATAGCTCTCAGATGACGCACCTAACTGTTATTACTCTTCATGTGTGAAGCCCTGGCTGAGAACACTGCAGCGTGACAAGTAGCCCATCCTTCCCACACTGACGACATTGGAGGATTGCTCTTTGATTTATGCCTGTAGCTTTCGCCCTCAAAATGGGGAGCTGTTTGCAACTCTATTTCATAGACTTGACATTGGTCTGAAGCTTTTATTCACAGTCACTCATACATACACGTGACACATCAGACTGGTACATCTGGTACTGTGGCTCCCGAGCAGACAACAGCTCGGGCAGGCACACTGTTTGATACTTCACTTCACAGAAACCTGGAAACATTTCTTCTGAACTTTAGCCTCTACTGGCATATAGAGTAAATCCTCCAAATATTTTTATTCAAATATTTTCCTATTATTTTTGTGTATACTAAGGATGGTTGAAAGAGAATGAATGGGAAAAGCTGTTTCAATGTACTGATGCTTGCTATTCAAATTTCCATCACTCAACAAATTGTTTGTTATGGAATTGGTAATGTGGTTATGTGCCAATAATTCAGGAAACATGTGTTCAGGGTTAGTGGTGGGAAAAAAAAATGTAGCAGATGAAGAAAAAGTCCTCTTAGGGCCAAAATCTACACTTTCATCACCAGGACTTTCAATTCCTGCAAAAACTGGTGAGAACCAAAGAAACGGAGGTCATATTCAATACTCTCACTCCTAGTAAAGAAGGGATCAAAGGAGGTGAGGAAATAATGGGGGGGCGGAGGTATATGGGGCACCTATGTGTTTTGCATCATTGTTCTGTAAACCCACAACTTCTCTAATAAAAATAAATAAATGAAAGAGGTAGGGCAGTTGTGGGGTTTGGGATTGGGGGAGAAAGAGAAAGAAACAGACATGCTTTATTTTCCTTAAGATAAGTTTTTGTAAACGTCCTGGAGGAAGCGGCAGGGAAGTATCAGAGTGACTGAGATGGCCAAGAAATAATCTCACAAAAGAAATGCTGCACTTGAAGCAAGGAGCCACTTCTCATTAATGTCTGCTCGCTAGCAAACAGTGAGGGTCAGACACAGGCACACATTCTCCAAGCATCTTTCAGTCTGAAGACAAGGAATTGAAAAGAATGAGAGCTCAAACAAGTCTTCAATAGCTCTGCAGTGTCACTGAAATGTTTAAAATAAAACAATTTCTGGGACAGTTCATCTAGATAATAAATGCCTCAGCTTGAGAAAGGATATGGAGTTGAGATGCACTAAACAGGAGGAGAGCTGAAGACCTTGTTTCTACATTCCTCAGACATTAGTCGGCTGCCGGAAAACCGCCTGTGGGGTCGAGGCAGGGAAGGCTTAAGATGGCCAGGGAGAAGGGCTACAGGGGAAAAAACGAGCTGCGGCTTTGGGGCCAGATTCTAAAGCTGGAGAGGACTCTGGCTCCTGCGGAGCACAGCAACATGATTTACACTTTCACCAGAGCTGAGCGACCAGCCGAGAGGCAGGGATATCAGCAAGATTCTCTGAGGAATTACTTTCTCATTTCCTTTCTGGTTCTCACCTGTTTCTGTAACCCCTGAGTACTCTTCCTCCAGGAAGGAAGTTCAAACATCAGATCAGAAATTCCTTTGGTGACTTGAGGGAGTCAGGGTAGCTCTCTTGTTGAGGAAAAGAGAAATATTAGAAGAGCAAATCCCTGGTCTTCCCTCCTAGCTCTCTTCTCCCCAACTAGGAAAGCCCGTTTCAGGCAATGTTTCAGGCAGTGTCAGCTGCCTGGTCTTCTTCCTCTGAAGGCTCAGCACCCTCTCTAAATTTAATTCAAAAAGTGTGTG
>JAQZBX010107464.1:0-10649 GCA_029593785.1 Cabassous unicinctus
TACTCGAGCTAAAAACATTGGATTTAGAGTCAAGATATATGGATTCCAGTTCTGACAAAAATATCACTTATTAGTTGTGTGAAAGAAAATACACGTAAACTCTTAGTATCTCAACTTCTTCACCTGAAAAATGAAAACCAACACCACCTTATGTTGAATTTTACTACAACTTATGTGTGAGAACACTTTGTAAACTATCAAAAATTATTCAAGTAAGGGATTACTATGACTTAAGCAGTCTTGCTCACATGAAAAGTCGACTTTTAAATTGGTTTCTTACACTTAGGAAAACTCTGAAAGTGTAATTTAAAATCACTATTAAAAAGCAAGCTCTGTAGAAAGAAGTCATAATTACTACCCTGGTGGGTCAGTGTACTGTCTTCCCAATATGTGCAGAAAGACATGACCTATGGTGAGAACTAAAAGAAACCCATACTCAGACTTTTCATGAACTTCATTAG
The DNA here is from genome assembly GCA_029593785.1 of Cabassous unicinctus. Lineage (NCBI taxonomy): Eukaryota > Metazoa > Chordata > Mammalia > Cingulata > Chlamyphoridae > Cabassous > Cabassous unicinctus. The sequence continues at coordinate 462 of JAQZBX010107464.1, forward strand.
AAAGGAACTAAAAATAAAAAGTATAATGACAGTCCTTGATCACATATCAAATATTCAGAGGGAAAAAGGAAAGCCAAAATTACAGCAGTATTTTCTTAGTATTTAGCTAAAGAGAAGTAGATTGGGTATTTCCAGATGGTGGTATTCCCATGTATCAAAGGGAGAGTAGATTCACTTTATGGGATGTAAGTCTCACACTAGTTTTTTTCAGCTGTCATGAAATTGGCATGCTTAAATGCCATGTTTTAAAAATGGATTTCAAACTAAATATATTTATTTCTCTCATCCAGAAATGTAAGGTTTTCATGGAAAATGAGAGAAGGCATTTTTTTCTATTTGAGCTAACTCAGACTGTTTCTTACTATCAAGTGGAATTTGCATGTTGAAGAAAAGTAAAAAAGGTTCCTGTTACATAATATTAAACTAGTTATCTCTCCCTCACCACCCAAAAATTGCACATAATGAAGAATGATTTTCCTTGAATACATGAAGCTGAAAACTTTAAAATGAGTTTGGGTGAGCTAATGAGCACTTTATGCTTTTCTCCTAGCTTCCAGACTATCTTTGCTACATGTCAAATACTATATTGGAAATGCAGAAATTGATTTGCATGATGCTCTGATTGTTTCAGGTTTTGTTCACTGGTGTTAAAAATCATAATATTTTGAAGTTCCATCTTCACAAAGTGAAAATTTCCCATAAAATATGTGCTAATTATTTGCATACGTCCCTCAGAGGAAGTTGGTAGCATTTATTATAGAGGTATCATATCATTCTCTCTCTGGAAAATTAGTTCATAATTGTAACCTATAATTTCACTTACAAGTGATCCTATTTTGACTTCTAGAAAAAAATATTTTAAAGGTATGTGCAATGCACAGTATAAGAGAAAGCATGCTTGTTGGTTTTTTGTTTTGCTTTTAGGCTGCACTGGGACCCAAACCTTGGACCTCCCATGTGGGAAGCAGGCACTCAACTACTTGAGCCACATCCACTCCCCCAATCAAGTGTGATAATACATCAGTGTAACCCAAATCCTTCCTAGTGAATCCACTCACAGAGGCAACAATCACTACAACCATGTATTAGTTTTTCCTCTTTTGGAATTTCTTACTAATGGAATCATAAAATATGTATTCTTCATATAAGGCTTCTTTCACTCAGCTTATTTTTGTGATTTGTCCCTGATGTTTTCTGTATTAAAGTCCCCCACTATAAATGTAGAGGCATCTATTTCTCCACTTAGTCTTTCCAGTGTCTGCCTCATGTATTTTGAGGTGCCCTGAGTAGGTGCATGAATGTTTATGATTGTTCATTCTTCTTGAAAGATTACCCCTTTTACTAATATACAGAGTTCTTCCATTCTTCACTGTCTTCATTGACATCAACTAGTCACTTGGTCACTCAGCTAATAAGAAACCCTAGCAACAGGAAGGGCCTACTTTATACAAAACCTGCCATCATTCTGGGTGACTTTCATGTTCATAAATTAAGACCAGTCCCATACCATACTGTAACCCCCTCCCACCAGTTTCTAGAATTCCTGTCATCTCTAGTCCATTTCAACCAACCACTCCCAAGATTATATCATCCTGATGCTTGGCATCACTTGCCCTCTGTCCTTACATCTTGCTTAATACTGTCAAGATAGCCATACTTTGACCTCACTAGGTACCTTCAGTTTACTGCATTATTACTTTCTTATAATCCATCATCTTTCTATGTTTTTTCACCTTTCTCTTTATTCCATTTAGATTAAATAGTCTTTCCATAACACTATCAATTCCCCAAAGTCTTTCTTTCTTTTGGCCTCAACTACATGGCAAAACAACAGCGCTGGATGAACCCAACTCTGTTTGCTCTCCATGCCTACATCTGCACAGCCCAGTGCTATTAAGAAGAAAGCCCACAATTGGGTAGCTGGTAACCCCCAAAATTCATTTTAATAAACCCCGAATTAATCCTGAACACAAACCAGAAATCTTACTATACTAGTCTGGTTAACTTGCTGTTCTGTCTTTTCAATGACCTTTTCAGATTTTCTCTATGCCCCTCAGATGTTGAAATATTTACTTTTCATTCTCTCTCCTTCATATCTCAATGCCTACTTCCCAGGGAACATAAAAGGCATCACAGATGGGAATTTCTTCAACTTTATATTACCAAATAAACCAAGTAACATATATCTGCACTCATCTTTTTTTCCTGCCCTACTGACTTAATAAAGGAGGTATCTGTTCCTCTTCCTATCCAAGGCCAATCCTTTACACATTTGTTTAGATCCTATCTCCTCATGCTTATACTATTTAGCATTCCTTTGTGAATATCCAAACAGCATTTATATATACTCAAACCTCCCCCACATTAAATAAAATTAGATGTATCAGAGTACTCCTTCCACTTTTCACTTTGCAAGAAGGAAAACTTTGTCAGGCCAACAGACATCTAGCTAAAAAGCCAAAGCATCTCATCCTGTTTTAATCAATCAGGTTAAATATTTAGGCCCAATGAAGAACAGAAGTTCAAAAGTTCAGGCCCCTTCAGGAAATCAAAGGTACCCATCTTCAGACAGAGGGTGAAAGCAATGCAGGCATGACCTAAATATTGTTTGTTTGGGGTATGTATTTAATAGGGAATGTGGTGATTTTTTTAATTGTCATTAAAAATAATCAAGTAGGGTCTAGCCCAGAAAAGAGAGGGAACACTAATTTAGAAGACCGAGAAAGATCTGAAAAACAACATTTAATGACTAAACAGAGGAGTAAATGCCCATAAAAGAGATTTAAAAAGAGCAACTAATAAATAAAAAGAAACCAAGGAGAGAAGTTTACTCCAAAAATCATGGGGAAAAAAAGGAAATAAGTGGTCAAAAGAATAAAATATTGCTCACTTGTTCATTTTTTAAACATTATTTTATTTATAAATTAATTATTTATAAGGATTTAGCCATAGGGAGGTATTTGGTAACATTGTTAAGAATCTTATCAGTGGAGTGATGGAGACAGAATCCAGGATGAGGAGTGAACTGGAAGTTAAGGAAGTGGAGGTTGTAAGTCTAAGCTACTCTTTCAAGAAGACTGACCAAATAATGGGATTTAGAGAAGGAACATAAGACTAAAGAGGCTTCTGGGTTATTTTATTTCATTTAAGATGGGTAAGCCGCAAGCATTTAGCTTGTTTATGTGCTGACAGAAAAGAATCAGTAGAAAGGAAGATAAGAGAGACCAGAACTGATGGACCCCAGGATCTTCAGGACATGACAGAGGAGCTCCAGAAGCAAAAGGAGGCAGTTACTCCCCAAGACAAGCACTGTAGACAGGACTGTGAAGCTGGATTTTAGATGTTTCCATCTGAGCACCTTTTTTAATAAAGTGGGAGGACTAATAAAGTAAGAGGGGCTTGAGGTTAAATTGTGAAGATCTAAATAGATATTATGAGTAATGGGAGGGAGAAAAAAAAGGGAAACCAAGCAGCACTGATAATGGAAATCATGAATTAGGAAAAGAAGCAATGAACATGATTGTTTAAGTTTTCTACAAAAAGGCTTACCTGTCCAAGATGTATAGCAGAGAAACCCAACAATTAGATTGAGTTGACATTTTGCCAATCCAAGAAAGAAGCAAAAAAAATTAGGTGAAGATATTGGTAACAGAGTGGTCAATCTGGGAAGAAATGAAGATGAGGAAGGAGACCAAAGGGTAACACTTATAAAAGTGAGGAAGGAAAAGAGCTGGATAAAAAAATAAAGCTGTCATAAAAAAAGTAAAATACTGGAAATGGTAGAATTTGAAAGAGGGAGAAGGAAAGAAGACTTAACAAATAGAGGTATGTGGACACTGGTAGTAAGAGCAACAAAGAAGGGAGTAACACAGGCAGAAGACACTGGGGACTGTTGACTCACCTCACAAAAAGATGAGATGTGCATGAAAGAGTGATGTGAACTGTAAATTGCTATAAACATGTCAGATACTCTTGGTGGCAACAGTGGGGGTGGTGGTGTTATCATCAGTCTTTAACTTATGTTCCCTTTATAGGGCAGGCTTGGTATTTTATTAGTATGACTAATAAAATTATATTTTAAAAGTGGACTACAGTTATATATTTCACTTATTTGCTTGATTTAATGCTATGAAAAACTTTTTCCATCTCCATTTAAAAAAAAAAACACACACAAATCCACATACCTTAGGATATTGATCTTGATAAATTTCTTCTGTTTTCTGTGACTTCAAAGTTGTTTCATCTCTCATTTCATATGGCAATCTTTCCTTTTCTGCTATTTTAGTTGATAGTATGCCAGCTTTGTATTCTTGCTCTTCATGTTTTAAAAGTCTTATGTGACACAGAAAACAATTCTATGAAAATAAATGAATAATCACACCAACAAAATATTGAACTATTAGCAAATTACCTAAAATTCCACATTTATAATTGAAACAACTTCTTAGGTTTAATAAATTCTATGGTTAATGCTTCCTATAATTTAAAGATTAAATCTTTATTCTGTACTTTCTAACTATTTTAGCATAAGAAATACAATAATTCATCATTAAGAAATTAAATCTGGGAGGGCTTTAGGAATCCTAATTTCATTTTAAAAGATGAAGAAACATAACCCAATTAAGTTAGTGGCACAGTGAGTCCAGACACATTTTTCTCATTTAATCCTAAAAACAGAAGTTCTTAACTTCAATTTTATCTATTTCCTTCATAGCGTGTGTTCTTTATGTCTTATTTAAGAAGCCCTTCCTTAATCCAAAATGATAAAAATCCTCTCTCATTTTTTCCTGTCAGCATTAAAGTTACACTTTTCACAAGTGATTTAATTCATAAGTCCTTGAAATCCTTTCTTTCTTTCTGCTACTATAGTTTTCTTTTGATATTATAGTAATAAGTCTTTAATATCTTTTTCAGTTTTCAGGATGTTTTCACAGGCTGCATTTTACTTTTTAATCCAGTTTTATACTTTTTTATTAAAAGTTCATTCAATTTGCATTTATTGTGAATACAAGACATATTTTGGGGTTTATTTCTACCATCTTATTTTCTGTTTTCTATGTATCCTTTGCCTTATTTTTTTTCTCTATTTTCCATCTCTTTTTTTTTCTTTCTGGGAAATTACCTCAACATCCTTTCAACTTTTTTCATTTCTGCTGTTACATATTTAATCTCCAAAAGCCATTTTTGGTTCTCCAAATGTTTCACAGTTGACCATTTCTTCTCTTATCTCTCCAATGATCTAATGACAGGTTTGCGATGGTTGTTTTTTAACTGTCTTCTCCCTGTATTTCATATTTCCTCCAGGATTCTTTGATTTCAGTTTCTATCATGCTATAAACTGTCCTCAAATGTCTCATGACTGTGTTTTCTTGTCATATTTAATAATGAAGCATTAAAGTGGCAATAAATGGCTCTATGCAATGATGGAATTGCCAACTAGTAAATATCACTGGGGGATGATTTGGGATTTTGTTGAGGTACAACCAACTGTCTTTATTTATAGGTCTTTCCTTTGGGTTGGTCAGTTTTCCCAGAGAAGAATTTCCTAACCTACTGGCTATGAACTTTCTCAAAATCAAGCAGAAGGAGACTAAGATTCCCCTTGATTTGAGTACAGTAGTTCTACTCTCAGCTATGCTTGGTGTCTGTCTGCACACCAAGGATCTCCATTTAATCTGTCTAGACAGTAAACTCTCAGTCTCCTATTGGAGTGGAGGAAGAACAAGTCTCTTGGTTATTAGAGGAATGGAGGGGGATCTGAGTTCTAACTGCTTCTTATCAGCGTATTGATTTCAGTCCCAGCTACACCACTACTTCCAAAAGTACCATGTATCTCTAATTCCTGAACTGGATTGGGACAATTATTCTACAGGATGCATCAGTCTGCTTCTGGGCTCTACCCACTGCTGTATTAAGTTTCCACTTATCCATCTTTCTTAATCACTTATCAATATGTTTCAAGCCCTCAACTTTCACTGGTATCTCTCACCTTCTTTTGTCCCATCTTCATTCTCTTGTGGGTTTCTTCACTTTTAATCCTTTATTGACATTTTAGTGGGATTTTAAGGAAGAAGCAGCAGTAAAAGCACATGTTCAAATATTTTAAACTTCACCATCGTTTTTTTTCTTTCCTCCTAGGACTCCTATTTTATGAACGTTGATACTTCTAGTTCAATTGACCTTGACTCATAACTCCTCTCTCATTTAATCCAGATCTTTATTCTTTCCTAATGCTTTTTGGGAGAGTCCTGGTCCTCCTCTTGATCTTACAGCTTATTAATTTATTGATCATCTATGTCCATTCTGTTATTCAATCGGTCAATTTCAGGTTGTGATTTTTAAATTATTATTATCCAGTACTTCCAATTGCTCCTATTAATCAAAGTTTCTGTTCCAAATTAAAGATACATTCTCTTATTTTGTATAGGATACTAAAGCTTAATTTAAATCTTTTCCTTCTGGTCCAATATTTCTGCTTTACTTGATAAAGTCTGAAATCTAAGATAGCAGAGAGTAAAGCCCAGAGGCAGATTAATTCGTGTTGCAGAAACCCAGGAAGGACCAAGACTCACTAAGTACCTCTGAAAAGGGAGCAAGTTATACTGAGACTGATTCAGGAAAGCAAGAAGTCTATTTGAGAAGCAATTAAAACCCAGATTCCCTTCCCCACTTCTCATAGACCAAGAGACTGTTCCTCCATCTATTTCCCAATAATTTATCCCATTACTTTTCCCTGTAAGCTCAGATTCCCCTAGAGTCATCAGCCAGGTTGGCTGGTAAAGTATAATGAGGGTTGTTGCTTAAGCCCAGGCCTATCTCGTAAAGAGGTGGAGGTGGGAAATACATCTCAGGGCAGAGAACCTCTAGCTATCCAACTGGGATATATGAATTGGCTATAACCACATCACTCCCAATGATCTGTCAAACACCCCCAGCCCCATCTCTACCCCACCAGGTGGACACACATGTACACATGTGCACATACACACACGAGTGACCTGTACCTCAAGGAATCTCTGGTACCTCCACCTGCAGCACTGCATCTTTTTGCAAATTGTAAACTTAGAACCTTGTGGAGAGGGAGGGGTAGAAGAGTGATATGGGGAGCACAATGCAGGCATGACTGCGTACATCTGTATCTGATCTACTTATTCACCCCTGTGGCCATCCTTGGCCACACTGAGTGCTGAGGTGAAAACACCTCTCCACCCCCAGCTGACTTGACTGGTTGTGCTGTTTTTCTGCCTTGCAGAGGTGACAGGGCAGATGTTAATCTATCTAGAGGATTGTGAAAAGAAAAAAAAGAACACATCATCTTTCCAGCCTTTTCTCTATATACTTTGAGCTGCTATTTCCTATCCATAGTCCATAACTAGAACCAACTACTTTTTGCCACCCTGGGATTTCTAATTTCTGGCTTAGTTTCTCATATCCAAAAACCTTCCTCTCACTTTTTTTGGGCACATTCAAGGTTGGCTAGGGGGATGGAGCAAGTAGCCAATGTTGACTTGCCTAGCTTGTGAAAAACTACTTCCCTTAGTTTTTTAAACTCCAGAATCCTCAACCAATCTTCATATGGCATTTTAAGTTTTTCACTGTGGGAATGGCTTACCACTAACCAAATATATTGCTGAAATTTTACTTTAAAAAAAGATCTCATCCTATTTTACCTTCTTTTTGTGATGCTTTCTTCCTTGTGCATTTCTTGACTCATTGTTCCCTTACCAGTAGTTATATAGGTCTTTATGGTTTTTTTCTGGGAAAAAAAACTATGATGTAACTTGCTATAAAAAAATACATTCTCTGTTATTAATAGGGGAAAGGGAAAAAGGAGGTGATGTAGGGTATATTGGAATCTCCTATATTCTGTACATCACTTTTCCATAAACTACAGCATCTTGGAAGGCAAAATGAAAAAAAAATGAGACACTGGAGGAATAAACAGAAGAAAATGTCACTACATATACAAAAGAACATATCTTACAGTGATGAAAGACAAAATCAAAAATTTTTTAAATATTCTTTTCATTTTTTACTATTCCAATTTTTAAAATTTATTTTATTTCTTACTTTAAAACTATCATTATTTCATTTTCTTATTAATTATATTTGGTTATTTTGTGACATCATTTTTGAAGATGTTTTGGATCACAGAAAGGCTATACCTGTGACAGGGGAGGATCATTGATGTGGAGTGTCAGTGATGGGGGATGCATGGGAGGAGGGTCACCTGGGGCATACATATAAGGCATATAAATGTGTTGAATTGTTCATGGGGCATTGTCATATTGGGTGGAGACTCACACAATAATCAAAAGAATATCAAATTCCCATACTGGGTAGCTCTGCCACATTCTCTAACAGAACAGCAAGAACCTCCCAAATACAGGGGCAGTGACAAGTGAAGGAAGATGGTCATTGATAGACCACTGATATTGATGACGGCACTTATGAACCTTTACTTTTGAAATTGAAACTTAACCCACTATTATAGGGTGACTAAGAGTTATCTCCTGAGACCCTCCTTGTTGCTAAAACGTAGCCTGTCTCTATGCCAGACTCAGCATAAAATGCATTACCTTCCCCCCAGTGTGGGCCATTAATCACAGGAATGAGCCTCCCTGTCACTGAGGGATTGCTACCAAACACCAACTAGCAATGCAACTGGAAAAAGACCTTGACCAAAATGGGGAAAAAGTAAAGACAAATGAGTTTACATGGCTAAGAGACTACAAAGTGAGTTGAGAAGGTCTTTCCAGAGGTTATGCTTATGCACATCTCAGCAGAATCTCATTGACTGACAAAGTAAATTCCCTCAAACAGCCAGACACCTGAAGGCTCTGCAGACATCCAGACACTACAGGAAGGGCAGACAGCTCAGGGGTTTGGTGTCTTGCCAGTGGGCACTACTTTGGAATCAGTGTGACAGAGTTGGACTCATTTGTGGTTTCCCTACACATGTCTCTTCCACCCTTCTATTTGAATGTCTAATTAGTACTAGAGTTGGTCTGTGAATGTCCAAGAGACTTAAATTTTTGGGCTTCCCATGTGCCAGCTGGGCCTTGAATCTCAACAGAGTTTTAATACCTATTCTCCAGTTCACTGAACTCACCCAGGACAACTAACAAAGAGATGATGATGAACAATGACCATCCCAAGGAACACAGTGTCTGCAAATGCAAGCAAGACAGTATCATCCTTCTGCCCCATGAGATCTAAGCCTCCTCTCAATAAGAAGTGGAGTGGACATCACCATCCCAGAATCCTCAGGACTGGGGAATGAACAAAGGTCTAGAGTAGACTTATTGGTATTCTACTATAGACTTACTGTGATTCTAGCAATGGAAAAACTTATATCATTGATTTGGAGGCAGTGACCACTGGAGGTTCTGAGGGGAGAGAGTGGGAAAAGCAGGTGTAATATGGGGGCATTTTGGGGACTTGGGAATTGTCCTGAATGACAATCCAATGACAGCTACATGCCATTACATATCTTGCCTTAATTTACAAAATTGTGGGGAGGTGAGTGTAAACTACACTGTAAACTATAATCCCCGCTTAGTGGCAATGCTCCAAAATGTGTTCATTGATTGTAACAAATGTTCCACACTAATGAAATATGTTGATAATGTGGGAAAATGTGCAAGGAGTAGGGAGCAGGACATATGGGAATCTCCTATATTTTTTATGTAACATTTATGTACTCTAAGTATCTTTTTTTTTTAATTATTTTTTTTTAATTTATCAAATTGCACACATACAAAATGTGAAATTTATTGTATGCCAATTCAGTGTCAATAAAGCTTTTTTTTTTCAAGGTTAACTCCATCCTTTGTGAATTGTATGACTAAGCATGAGTACATGACCTCCATGGAATTTCTTTTCTTTATTTGTAAATGACACTAATAATAAAGTACCATATACCCTCAAGGCTATTTTACAGTTCAAATGACATGATTGTAAAATGTTTTGAAAATTGATAAGAGCTATCTGTACACAATAAAGTATTACTTTTTTTTTTTTTTTTTAAAGATTTATTTATTTTTATTTATTTATCCCCCCCTTGCTGCTTGTGCTTGCTGTGTCCATTCACTGCGTGTCTTCTCGGTGTCTGCTTATCTCCCCCTTGCTGTGAGGTCTTGCCGCATCAGCCCAGGGCACCGCGCGAGCGGGCCTGCCCTCACAAGG
>JAQZBX010107465.1:0-10649 GCA_029593785.1 Cabassous unicinctus
GTGGGTGTGAGCATTTCTGTAAATAAAGTAAAACAAAACAGAATAAGGTAAAACAAAACAGAATAAGGTAAAACAAAACACGCCTCTCTGCATAGCCCCTTTCCTCCTCTTATCCTGAGAAATTGAGAAGGGGCAGCACGGGGACTCACACTGAGGGGGGACTCAGGGTGGCTTTGCTGGCCCTGAAATAAGGGGTCTGTGGGCCAGCGATTTCAGCCACAAGGGGTCTGAGCTCTGACCTGCTTTGCTCCCACCCTCTCCTGGGCTGGAATGCCCTGGGCACTTTGGCTTGAAGGTAGGGGGCCTTCCTGTGAGCTTGGCTCCTGCCCCATTTCTCTGCTTTTCTCTAAGGTGAAACCTTTGGGAGAGATTTTCTGGCTGTCCACCTTCTCGTCAGCCGTTCCTCCCACCTCCCCACTGAAATGGCTCTTGGCTTTCATAAGGGTCCCTGCCAACCTCCAGGCCGCCGAACGCCCGGGGAGGGCTCTGCTCCCTCCGCTTGCCTGCTCGCAGCATCTGGCACTTGTGCAGTGGCTCCCTCTTCACCTCTTTTGCTGGTGCACCTTCTCAGCCAAGGAAGGCTGACATGCCCCAGGGTGAAGGCCTTGGTCCTCTTCTCTCCTCTTTGGGGGAACGCATTGAGCCCAAGCCCGGCTTCCGGTAACTTCTATATCCTGGAGATTCCCAAATGTGTCTGGCCTCTGCCCTGAACTCCAGCCTCACCCATTCAGCAGCTCCAGTTGCTGCCTAATGGGCCTCTTGAAAGCAATTCATTTCAAACAGAATTTTCTTGCTGCCCGCTTGCCTCCCCATCAGCGGCACCACGTCTTCTTAGTTGCTCAGCCCTCAAACATGGGATGCCTCCTCTTGATGCCCTCTTTCCCTCATAACCCAGCACCTAAATCCATAAGCAAGGCCTGTCAGCACTGGCTCCCAAACGGAGCCAAGTTCAACTGCTATCTGCACCTCCGTTGCTGACCACCTTCATCTCTCACCTGGATTGTCACAACAGCCACTGAGCTCATCTCCCAGTGTCCACTCTTCTCCCGGTAGAAATCAGATCATGTCAGCACTTGATAGAACCCTCCAGAACCTTCCTGCTGCACTTAGAATGAAACCCAGCTCTTTGCCATGCCCTTTGTGCCCATCCAATATGGGTTCCATGTTTCTTATTTTCTGATGGAACCTTGTTTTATTTGAAGCAGTGAAGCACCCAGCTAAATGTCTATTCTTTCCATCTCCTTTACATCCAGGGGTGGCATATGAGAAAGAAGCAGAGCTGTTGAGCAGGGCTTCTGGAATTGTTCTTTAAAGGGAGCTGACTCAGCTAGGAGAATGCAAGGTTTGGCTCATCCTCTTTTCCTCTTTCCTACTTCTTGAAATGGAGATGTGATCGATTGTTCTCCAGCAGCCATCTTATGATCACGAAGTAACCTTGATGATGGAAATTTCATGGTAGGAAAGACAGAAAGAGCCAGGGTCTCTGATGACCAGGGAACCATGCATGACAGGCCCAAACTTCCTAATTCTGGGCTTCTCGTAAGCCACTGATTAAAGCCAAATCTAATCCAAAGAGTAGAACTTGCAAAGCTCAATGTGGTCTGGCCTCTACCTCTCCTATCTCCTTCAACCAGTTTGCACTTGCTTTACCACATTCCAACCACAATGGTTTGCTTTCTGTTTCTTGAAGATTCTAAACATAGTTCCATCTCAGAACCCTTCCCTCAGCTATCTCTGTGACTGCCTCCTTTTATCCTTTGACCTCACCTCTTCAGAGAGGCCTTTCCTGGCGTATCTTGCCCTCTGAGCAGTTGACTTCCCATTTACCTCCTTTTTTAAAAAGTAAAAATTGTTTGCTTTTAAAAACATGTTTATTGTCCATTTCCCCCTTAGACTGTAAATTCCCTGAGGACAGGGGATTTTGTCTGTCTGGTTCACTGCTGTATCTAGGCCTGGCATATGATAGGCACTTAGTAAATATTCGTTACACGAATGAATGGAACGCGATGGCTTTTCAGACCTTTTTGGAAAGAAATATGCCTTGGGTGTCGCCGTGCATCACAGAATCTTTCCCGCCCTATTTGAAAATAGTTCAGCCAACGTCTGCGGCTCACCCATGACCTGCCTCACCTCGTGACAGCTGTGGGGATATGACTATCGCAGGTCCTGGGCCTCCAGAAGCATGGAGTCTACTGAGTAAGACGTGTCTTAGCTCATCTATAGAGTGAAAAATAGAGGCACTGAGCAGGGCTCTATGAAAGCTTCCAGGAGGGGAGCCAAGACGAGGTGGAAGGGCCTTTGGTTTTATTGGAGGTGGGGGGCTGATCAGGAGAGGCTTCCTGGAGGCAGTGGTGCTTGAGGTATGTTTGGACGGAGCAGAGTGTTTTCCTGGTGCACAAAGACCAGGGGAGGGGCATGGCAGGCTGAGCTACTGCACAAGTAAAGACGTGGAGGTGGGAGGTGGGTGGGAGGGCTAACTGTCCCCTACAGTTTAGGGGATGTCCTTCACTGTTTATCTAGGACTGTCCCAGTTTTGCCACTAAAGTCCCACGTCCCTGGAAGCCCTTTAGCCCCAAGCAAACAGGGGCAGGTGGTCATGCTAGATCGTCTAGGGTCACTCGGAAGGGCTCTCAGCAGCTGGAGGAGAGGGTGGGGGCAACTGAGCTGCTGGGGGCGATGGAAGGGCTGGAGAGGAGGCTGGGGCTGGCTGGGTAGAGGCCTGGCAGGTATCCCAAGGAACTTGAACTTTCTCCTGGACAGTGGAGAGTCATGGAAAACATGCACAGCCTCTATTCATGGGAGAATGGCTCTTCTCACCGCAACAACGCAAGCAGCTGCAGCTCACGGGCTGTGTGTCCGTGCAGCAGGCGAGGCCCCAAAGCAGCACCTCGAGTGTATCTCTCCCCCTACAGGGCTGGTGCCCACCAGCAGGTCTGGGGAGAGTCCCCTGTGTCTCCTCAGCGGCTCCTTCTCTGGGTAGAGGTGGGCCGCTCCCCTCTTCCTGTCCAGTCTCACTCTGCAGACCACACTTTCCTTTGGTTCCTAGGGAAAGTCACCCCAGGGGAACTGGGGAAACGCTTTCTTTCCCCTGGTTGTGGGCATGCAGGGAAAACAAGGACGCCTGGGCGTGCCAGTGGCAGGGGCCCGGGGCCCACAGGCAATGCTGAGGCCGAGACTGCCACCGCTTCCCTCTCCCTCACCGCCTGCTCCAACCACTCACAAACCCCCACGAAGTCTGCCTCCTAAATTTCTCCTGAAGTCAGTAGTGAATGCTCGCAGGGCAGAAGCGGCCTGAACACCCAGTTTCCCTCCCTTTTAGTTTGACTGGCAAAAGCATTCCAACACTGGATTTTGGTACCTCAGTCAAATACCTACACACATATACACACACACACCTCAACACACACACAACCAACACACACACACAACACACACTTCTACTCAAACACAACACACCCACACCTCAACACACACACACCCAACACACACAAACCTCAACACACCCAACACACACACTTCAACACACATACACACACACCCCAAAACACCCCAACACACACTTCTACACACATACAATACACACACCCTAATACACACACAACACACACACTTCTACACACACACCTCAACACACACCCAACACACACATACCCAACACTCACAAACTTCAAAAACACCCACCTCAATACACACACCTCAGCACACACATATACACACACCCTAACGTGCATATACTCATTCTAGTTCTTTGCATTCAGTTCCTGAACTATCCTTCTCTGGCTTGCCCCCCTCCAGTGCACCCAAGTTCATGGCCAGGTTTCAGTGTGGTCCCCACTTCCACTCCTCCCGTGGCCCTGGTCTTTCTCCCCCTGGGACTGGTACCTTGCCCTCCCCAGGAAGCCCCATCCATACCACCTGCTCGCCCCTGCTTCTGAGCGGTGGCCTTCCCTTGGCTCCCACTTTGGGGGCTGCTGAGCTGAAGACACCCCTGGGCCTTGAAGCTTTGGGCTCCCCGTTGACCTGAGCCAGGAGGGGGGGTCCTTTTTGCATCCTGGGTGTCCCCCTCTCCCTGGCAGTGTGCTGATTCGGGGACCTCCCTCAGGCCCCTGCTGTACTGCACATCCTTGCCCCCTGATTCCTGCCATCCCCACCCCCTTGTTCACATCGGATTTGGCTGCACATGAGAGAAAACCCAAAATAACGGCAGCGGAGACGCCCAAGGTTTTCTTCTCTCGTGCAAACGCAGAGCAGAGGACGCTCAGGGCTGGAGGGCAACGGCGAAGTCACCACGACCCGGCCGGCCTCTGTGCACCACCGCGTCTAATCTGCGGGGAGTCTGCCCTGCCGTCTGGAGGCCCCGGCCACACACCCCTCCCCGACCCTGACCTGCGCTACCTCCCTCCTCAGGGCCGGCGTCCCTCTGGCCCCGCCCCGTGAAGCACTCCTCTAAGCACACCTCTTCCCTCCATCCTCTGCAAATCCCACAGTGCAGGGAGGCCAGGGGCCCTGCTGCTGCCATCCTGCCCGGGGCCTCCCAGCTAACAGACCCGAGGCAGGACAGTGCCCCAGCCCTGCCACTGCCAGGCGACAGCTTCTCTAGGGTGCTTTGTAAGAGCAATAGAAGCAGGTGTCTGGAAGGGTCAGAGGTCCTGCTGAGGGGCCCTGACCCCAGAACATGCCCTTGAGTTTGGACGGGGCTGGTTATCCCAATATGCACAAGATGAGCGAGTGCGTCCAGGGGCGAGCATTGCTTTCACTCGGTTAGCTGAGCTCCGGGAAAGAGTTGTACGACATTGTTCGCAGATACCAACCCTGCCTTCAAGAGATTTTATACTAGTGTATATCCTTGCCCTCTTCTGGCTAGTGGTGGTGAAAATTGGTCAGTGTTTTAATGCCTGGGTCCCTGATGAAAAAAAGGCGTCGGCAGGTTCTTTTTAATTAGCCTCCTTGCTCTGTGCTTTTATTTCCAAGTCAGTAGGAAGTTAGGGGGTATAAGAAGCATTAGACCCTCTAAGGGAGCGAAATGAAAGTTGACTGGTGTGTATTTCTTCATCCTAAACACGCTATTCTTTTCTTTTCTCCCTCCCACGTTTTTTTATTTTTTTTATTTTTGGAAAGGTGCATAAGGGCAAATCCTCGAATCTCTGCCCTGAGACCAGTTTGCCCCGAAAGCCCCTAGGCAGCAGGCCCAGCTGGCAGATGGAGCCCGGAGGGAGGAGGTGGCCTGGGGCTTGGGCTCTGCTCACGCTTCTATTGGCCGCGGACTGACTCTGGGAATCTTTTACCAACTTAGAGAGCAGCTGCACAATAGGTGTTTGTCCTTCAGTACGCCAGAACTAAAACACTTTACCCCCTTCCCAGTGGGGTCTCCTAATTAGATATAAATACATTTATCCACCAGGCAAAAATCTGATCCTTTCCTTTTCATTCATTTTTTTTTTCCCCTCTCCAGCATTTCAACCCATAATCTAATGGATGGGAAAGGGAAGGCGCTGAAAGAGCTGAATGTGTGAGAAATGTCTCCTTTCTCAGATTAGCACCTGACTGCTCGGGTCTGGGGAGGGGGAACGGTGGGGGTGGTGGTGGCGGGGGTGGGGAACAGGCGTGGGGAGCACAGAGCCAAGAGAGGGGACCCCAGTGGGAACAAGTGCCCCGCCCATGGCCCGCCCCATGGGCTAAGCCCTGAGAGGACGTGAAATTAGCCCAGCTTTATGAGCCACTCAATAGGCCCGGGCTGGGAGGGAGATTAAGCTTGTAATGGCTCTGGGTCTTTTTTTTCCTTCTGCAGCCACAGTGGTTCCCCTGCGGAGTTCCCTTCAATGGCACGACTGAGACCGTTTTAGTGATGGCGAAAATTCAATTAGAGTCTTATGTAAGGAAGGGGAGAACTTGTGTGAAGTGGGACGTTTTGGAGGCTCTCTTTCTGAGCTCCTGTGCTGCGGGAGCTTCCCGGGCATCGAATTATCTGGATGTCTGCAGTAGACTCCCGAAGACACACAGCTGGGGTGCGTTGACCTTCGGGAGTTACGGTCCTCAGCTTTCATGGACATCAGCGGGCTAACAAGCTCATTGGTTTCGTTGGAAAAAGCAAAAACGATGTCTGGTCTGTGTCCACACACGAGCCAATTCCTCGTGTTTCCTGCTTTGTGCCCATTGGATATCTGAGCCTAAGAAACGCTGTCATGGGTCGGCTTTGCATTGTCTGTAGGTGGTGACTCTTCGGACAGGCAGGCCGCTTCTTGTCCTCCAAGGAGTGGGTTGCAGAGTTCAGCTCTGAAGTCCAAGAACCACCAAGCAGTACTAGTTTGGGACTTGAACCCAGACGTTTCCAAAGTGGACAAAGCTGGTGCTGGAGAGCCAGAGCAGCGCAACCTTAGAAATGCTCTACTATTCCTTTGTGGCTGGCAAAGTCGCCAGCCTGTGGGGTCCTGGGCCACCTGTGGGCACCTGAATCCCATCCATGGGACTCGCACAGCAGAAATGGCGGGGTGGGGGGCGGTCCTCCAGGCTTCTTCCTCGCCCCCCACCTGCCATTGGCCACCCTGTCCTGGTGACTCGACAGAAAGGGTACAAGCCTTCCCCTGCCTTCCCTTGGTCCTCACTGCATGCCCTCACCTCTGGCCCTCGACTTCTGCCACCTGGCCTGGTGTCTCAACCCCTACAAAGCTGTCGAAGTCCTCACATACCCTGGTCTCTCTACTCAACCTGCCCCTGCTCCTCACCTCCACCCTACCCTTCTGCCATTCATCACACACCTCCCTGGCCACCTTCCTGATCTCCTGTCCACCTGGAAAAAGCCTCCTCTTGCATCAAGGCTCAGCTCAAAGCCTGCCTCCCCTGAAAGCCCCCCTCCCTGCCCCCACCACTCCTCCATCCCCCCAGTTATCTCCCTGAGCCATAAATGCCTGTGTGTGGGGGTGCCAGGGTCAGGGGCTAGGACGTGTTCATTTTGCATCCCCAGTAGCTCGTTCTGCATAAGTACAGAATGAATGGGAAGGACTTCCGTGCTACAAATAGTTTGCACTTAGCAGTGTGAAGTGGGCCACTAACCAACTGCTGTATTTAGCGCCTCTATTTTTCTCTAGAAAATACACCAGCTTGGACAGCCACCCCCATGGGGCCAGCTGTTAAAATATTTCCCGAGTGCTCAGAACCTGTTAGGTGCTACTCTGGCCCAGCCTCCTTCTGCTGGGTTCCCCTCCAGCTTGGTCTTCCTGAGGATGGGGCCCAGTACCAGTGATCTGAGCAGCTCTTGCTTTGCAAACCATCGATAGGCTTCAGGGGGTCGGGATTGGAGGAAGTCCCCTCCAAAATAACTCACTAGATGAGAAGCCCTGCAAAACAGGATCGCGTTGAAGCCTAGTTCAGGAAACCGTGAGGGTGCATGGAAAGGTTCGCATGCTTTTCGTCAACCTGTTTATTCCTGGTAGCCTGTATTTGGGTGCCATTATATAGGATGAACCTACTGCAGCTCGCGTGCATTCCCCAAGTCCAGCACCGGGTTCTCGGTCCCTGGAGCACATGGGTTGCTAGAGATGACAGTCCACAAACCACGCAGTGGCCTCGTGAGGTGGCAATGGGGGGCTCTCTTATCAATATAGCCCCACCCCCCACTCTCCTCACATGTCAGGATTTGACTCCAGGACCTCAAAAGCATTGGGTCACTTCGAGGGATTCTGTGTGATTCCTCGTTGATGCCGGAGCTTTTACAAAGATAAGCTTGGCCCCTCGACTCCTGGGGGCACCCTCAGCTGGATCCATGCTGGGGCTGTCCCCCAGGACACTGCATCTAGCCTGGCACACTGCTCCTTCCTTCCAGCCATTGGGCTGTTCTGGAGAGGTGTGATGCGTGATGGTGATGGCCTGCAGTGGTGTCAAATGGAACACCGGCCCCTGTGCCCTGCTTTGCCAGAGCCCTTTCTCCCACCAATGTCCTGAGCACTCTCTGATGGGAGGACCTCCTCTTTGTCCCCAGGCAGGGGCCATATTGGTGTCTGGGCACGGTGCCTGGGTGCTCAATCCTTTTCACACATGAGCCCAAAGGCTCCCATTTTTATGGTTTGCCTTGTCACATTTGGACATTTTCATCATCCCCAAATTGACAATTATGGGTTATGCACACACACAAAACTTGTGTTGAGCACCCAGTGCTCTGAGCTCCCCCAGAGAAAAACTCCTCCACCCGTTGCCCTAGTATCACCAGGTTTGTGTCCTGCCATCTCCATTGGGCTGGAGCTCCCGGGTGGTATCTAGGAGCCAGCACCCTGAGTGCAGGGCTGTGCAGGGTGGTGGGGCGTTGGCTACAACGAAGATGTACACTATTGTATTCAAAACCGACAGGCGCCTTCACAGCGCAGCAGATTGAAGGCTGAGGTCATCCATGGATGGAGGAGCAGCCCAGTGCTAAATGAGGCTTGGAAGCACCAGGAACAGGTCCATGCCCCTCAGGAGGGGATGGGGAGCCCCCTCCCCCCAGAAGCACAAGGTGATCTGGAAGAACTCAATTTACACCCTCAGCTCCCGCGGGCTGGGGGATCAGCAGAGGGCGGGATAATCCCAGCTTCTTGAGCAGATGGTTTCTGACTACCGCTTGACCCAGTTCCCTCCCGGCAGATGACCGGCAGTGGGGCTGACAGCTCCTCCACCTGGGGAGCAAAGTACGACCCTCCTCTCAATTCCCCTTCCCTCCTCCCTACATGCAAGGATGCCTGGCTTTGGCCTCTCCCCAGCGCCCCGCCAGCTCAGGTCAGTAGGCGAGATAATGCACCTTACCACCTTACCAAAGGTGCGGAGGCCTGTCCCATATCCCTCCCCTCCCCCAGCCTCTTCCAGCCCAGGTGGGCAGTGGGAAGAAGGGCTGGGGCTGGGCAGAGTGGGCCGCCACTGTGGGGGCTTGTGCTGCCGAGTGTTAAATCCCCCTCTGGCTTCATGACTTCTCCATCCATTCATTCAATTTTTCCTTCAGTAAGTCCCCCCAACCCCTGCCAGGGCTGGCACCATTCAAGGCCCAGGAGCCTGAGATCCAGCACAGGAGGCAAAAAGCTGACCAAGTAACAGCCGGGCACTGGCCTAATAAGGCAAAGAACTAGTCAAGGCGCCAGAGGGCTAGGGAGGGCTTGTAGGAGGATGATGAGTTGGCCCCATGGTTGGTGGCTGTGGTGGTGGAAAGAGCCCAAGTGCAGGGTGGGAAGATGCTAGCCAAAGCATGTGGTGGGGTGGGGGGCAAGGCCCGGGACAGGAGGCTGCTAACTCATTCCTGCCTGGTGCTTCCAGGCTCCGGGTCAGGGTGCGAGGTGGAAACCGGAGGAGGCAGAGTGGTGCGCGTTTGGGATGGGAAGAGGCCCTGCAAGGCAGAAGGGCTTCCATCTCGGGCTACTCCTGGGCCCCTGCTTCAGACTCCAGGTTGGCAAACCCAGACCCGCATCGGTTTTGCCCCGCGGGAGCCGCCCGGGCACCTTCTGGTCGGTTCCTCTGACCGGGAGGGAGGGGGCGCTCCGCCTCCAGCTTTGCGGGCCTCGGCGGGGCTGCCGGCCGGGGCTGAGCTCCTCCGCCGCAGGGCTGGCCCGGGAGGCTCGCGATGGGGGAGGAGAGTCCCGAGCTGGAGACCTCGCTCCACGTCGGCCCTCCCGGGTTCCCCGATATGCTAGGAAAGCTAGGATGCCCTTGCACTCCGCCCGCACCTTGAAGTCCGGCCTGTTTCGCGGTGCGCCCGCGGTGGGTGAGGATCCCGGCGAGCGGGTAAGGGGAGGGGGAGGGGGTGGGAGCGTGTTCTTGGCCCCGGGCGCGGTGCCCTGTGGGCACTGTCCTGCTGCCCCAGACCCAGGTGGGGGCGTTAGGAGGGGCCAAAGGTTCTGGACGGGGCTGGGGTCAGGTCTCCACTGACAGCGTCTGCTGTCCGGCGGCCAGGATGGTAGGACAGGCCTGGTGTGATACCTCTGGAGCCTGGAACCATCCTTTATTGGGTTCTGACTGCGAGGAGGCTGGCCCAATTGTCTGCCGAGCCCCCCTCCATGCGATATGGCTGTTATTGTCCTCCATTTACAGATGAGGAGGTAGAGAACAGAGAAAGTGAGGACTCTACCGAAGGTCACTTCCCCAGAGCTGGCAGTGGCAGGGCCCGGTCTGGAACGAGGTTGGGTTGAGGCCAGGGTCGGCCAGTTGGGGCGGGGTTTCGGGGATGCTGGAGCCCCCACAAGGCCGTCAAGCTCCGGGGCTCTGAGGCCTTCAGGCCACCAGGCTGCATCCCGGCTCAATCCAGGAGCCCTCGGGGCCCAGGACCCGGCAGAGTAAGGAGTTGGCCAGGCCTCCTTCGGTACCCCCGCCCCTCCAGGCCGCGGGGCCCGCGCCTCGCCCAGTGCACCAGCGGCCGGGAGGCCCCGCGCATGCCGAGGGCACTGCGGCCAGTGAGCGGCGTCCGGCTGCGGTGCTCGGCCGCGGCAGCGTCGCCGCCCCCACCACGCCGGCCCGGAGGGCAGCGCCCGGGGAGGGCCAGGGGTGGCCGCCGCGGCGGGACTCGTCTCTCCCGGTCGCGGACGGCAGCGGCAGAGCCTGCGCGACCTCGAGGAGGGGGCGGCGGAGAGGGGCCAGCGCCGGCTCTTCTTCCCAGGGCCCGTCGGTGCCGCCCGCCGCCCAGCTGGGTGAGGGTCCCG
>JAQZBX010107466.1:0-10655 GCA_029593785.1 Cabassous unicinctus
GATTATGTTACTTCAATAAGGTGTGACCTGGGGAAGTGGCTATGGCACAGGGACTGGGTTCCTGCTTACCACATGGGAGGTCACTGATTCGGATCCCGGTGCCACCTAAAGAAGACAGCGAGCTGATGGGACTGGCAGGCGTGGCAAGCTGACGCAACAAGAGATGCAGGGAGGAAAAACATAATGAAAAACTCAACAAAGCAGGGAACGGTGGTGTCTCAAGCGATTAGGCACCTCCCTCCTACATTGGAGGTCCCGAGTTTGGCTCCCGGTGCCTCCTAAAGAAACAAGGAAGATGAACAGACACAGCAAGTGAAAAACAACAAGGGGGTGGGGAAAAATAAATAAAATAAATCTTAAAAAAAAAAAATAAGGCGTGACCTGGGTGGATCTTAATCCTCTTACTGGAGTCCTATATAAGGGGGTGAAATTCAGATGAAGAGAGAGAGAAAGCCACAGAAGTGGAGAGAGAACCACAGAAGCAGGACGCTAAAGGCAAGGAAACCTGCAGAAGAAGGGAGAGGTCATCACATGCTACCATATGTTTTGCTGTGTGACAGAAGAGCCCAGGATTTGCCTGATGATGCCTTGGTTTGGATATGTTCACAGCCTCAGAACTGTAAGCTAATAAATCCCCAATGTAAATGCCAACACATTTACTGCATATTGCTTTGGCAGCCTCGCAGACAAAAACAATATTCTACTCTACCTCAGTTTAAATCATCAACCTAAAACTGAGTCAAGAGAATCATTCCAACAAACTACTAAGTTGTTGAACTTGTGGTGAGAGGGCTCAAAGTCTAACTAATACAATCTGGGATGGCCCTTGGGATGCTCCTTAAGTAGAAGAGAAATAGAGGACAACTCTGAGTTTAGAATCACAGCTTATGGAAGAAAGCATTGTTAGTTGCTGAATATATAACATTGGAAAACAGACTGTTGCATGGATGTGTCACTCCCAGATTGAGAAAATTGGGAGAAATTGCCACACAAGTTTGCAGGTTGGAAATTAGTATTTGGCCCAAATCAGGGGTGAGGGGATGGGAAAGGCACACTTTTTGTAGAAGTTGGATATTTTGTAGAAAGGGGAGAGATGTTAGATGACCTTCAGGGCCATTGCCCCGTATCCTGGCTAGACCACACTGCACTGCCACGGTGGACCTGTGATCATGTAGCCTTCAGAACCCCTGTCTTGGAGCACAGCTTGGGAGATTAGACATGGTTGCCTGAGGTTAGTGCTGGAACAATGTATAGCTCAGAGTTACTTGAAAAAGTACTCTTCTTCAAAAGCCATGTGAACTCTTGACACTAGCAAAGCTAATAGATGGAGATGACAATGCCTATGTGCAGAAAACAAGATCAAATAACAATACTGGGAACAAAATTGGCAATGTAGACCTGAGGAGAAAGTGCCATACATGTGACTCAGCCTGCTGAGGGCAAATTTTTGACAAATGAAGACCTAGTGGATGGTCATACGTGTGTTTCCCAGTCCCCAGCAGTGCCTCCCCTGCCCCAACCATCTGGTCTGGATGGCACACTGTGCCTCTGATTCACTTCCAGGGGACTTAGTTGATACTGAGCATCTGGGTGCAAAGCTCCCAGAACTTGGGAGAACATATTTAGTAATATACCTAGCACTGCTCAGAGCTTGGGACAATGGATCTATCTTCACATCACGTATGGTTTTGGTGATGAGAAACATCTAGTGGCAGACTGTACCCACGAGGGAAAGGACTCTATGAAGACCCCATCTTCCTCCTCTGGCAGGCTTAGACTCTAGGGACCAGGGGGAAGACCACAATGCCCCCTGGAACCATCCACACGTGCCCTTTCCCTAGCCAGCTATTGAGTGTTGCTATATAAACTGATATTCAATTCATAAGTTTTGTACATGAAAATCATTTGGTTATCTTGGATTGGGATGGAACACTTAATACTTTCAGTTATTAAAATTAAGGGAAAAAAATTTAATGGGTTTCCACTTAGTGGCAGAATTTCTTAGAGCAAATTAATGATTTTAAGGGAGGGATAGTTTTAGCACTATTTTTTTCAAAAAATAAATTTGGTACCCCTATCTGCTGATGCCCTAGCACATGCTTAATCAGCCTGTTGAGAGATGCAGCTCTATGGTGGGTAGCCCTCTGTATTAGTCAGGAAAAGGGGTGCTGATGCAAAATACCAGAAATGGGTTGGGTTTTATAAAGGGTATTTATTTGGGGTAGAAGCTTACAGTTACCAGGCCATAAAGTCTAAGTTACTTCCCTCACCAAAGTCTGTTACCACATTTTGGAGCAAGATGGCTGCTGACATCTGCAAGGGTTCAGCCTTCCTGGGTTCTTCTCTTCCCAGGGCTTATTTCTCTCTGGGCTAAGATGCTCTTCTTTCTCCACAAGGTTAGCTGTAGATTTTCAAGCAAATGGCTAGTCTCTCTTCCCAGGGCCTCTGCCGTGTCTAATCGAGCCTTCTCTCTGTTCCTCTGTATGCTTACTTCCCAGGCTCCAGCACTAAAACTCCAGCTAACTCCTGTGCTTTGTCGTTTTCCTATGTGAGCCCCCACCCACCAAGGGGGCGGGGATGCAACATTCTACTGACGTGGCCCAATCAAAGCCTTTATCATTATTTAATCAAGTAAAAGTGAGACCTCTAAATCCAATATAATCTAATATGCCCAGAGGGACAGACCAGTTTACAAACATAATCCAATATCTATTTTTGGAATTCATGAACAGCATCAAACTGCCACACCCTCCATGCCAGGCCTCACCACAGGAGTGATTAGAAGCATTAGGGAAAAACAACTCTTTCTGTAAGGACTAGATCTTGGGGAAAGGGAGAGGTGTCTAGTCTTGGTGAGTGGTGCGCAACTCCTCCCGACTGAATCTTAGGTAAACAGCAGTTCTCGATGCTCATTTGCAGTCTGTCTGGTGTCCTTTCTGGATGCTGCACCATGGAGACCAGCCTCAAGGCTGGAGTGAGAAGGCCCAGTTTTATGCTGCTTACATATGAGTTATGATGTCCGAGAATATCAAATTCATATATTCAGAAATAAAGACAAACTAAGATTTCCATTTGTCACAGAGGCCCTTATGGAGACTACACTAGGATTCAGACATGATGGTTCCCCAAAAAAAGTCTGATTTTTTTTGCATTAGGAGTCTCGTCCAGATGAGGGTGCACGTGAGTTCCTGTTGGCAGAGATGGGACAAGGAGAGGAGGCCGTGGGGTCCCTTTCCTGCTTTGCCTTTCCCCTTTTCTTGGTCTACTTCATGGGCCCAACAGAAGGACGGCAACAAGCAGATGTCCAGTTGTCGTTTCAAGGGGTGCTTGGAGGAGCCGTGACAAGGCAGGATGATTCATGGCGGGCGGGGGAGATTCTCTCCACTTCGCCTCAACTCCCTAAAGGGCACAGTGAGGGTGGCCTTGGTGTGACACTGCGAGCGTCTGCCGCTGGGGCCTCTGAAGACGGCCCTTGCCTGGTGCATCAGTGCTGCCTCCACAAACGGCACCCACGGCTGTGCGGCGGGAGGGACGCATTAGAGACTCTGGAAATGCCTCATGGGAATTTGAGAAGAGATTGAGTGTCCATGGGATGCAGATAGGAGCAGGACTTGGTAACGTGTTAATCAATAGTTCACATGCAGGCTTGGGAGTCCCGAGGAAATGAAGAGGACTCCCATTTAGAGGATTTCGTGCGCCTGATTAAATCAATAATAAAACATGCTGTCTTGGTTACACAAAGATGGCGCTGCTGCTCTGTGGTTGGGAGGGCATTGCATTTACTTTGTCTTCCTTGCTGAGTTGCTGCTGGGTTTTGTGGTGGCTGTTGTCATTGGTTGGTTGTTGCTGTTTTTAGAAGTGATGACAAATTCTCAAAGAAATGCCCACAATCTCTTAGGAGTGCTCACGTGCATGGCACGGAACTGAGGTTAGAAACGTGACCAGGGCTCAAGGCAGAGGGTGGAACTGAGGGATAGAGGAAATGAAGTGGTCAGTAGGACGGTGTGATCTAATAGCAACGGGTGTTATTTCATTCACTAACAGACTTGTAGAGAGATTCCACTTTGTGCCAAGCTGGTAGGGCCCTAGAAATGAACAACACCCAGTCTTAGCCTTTGAAGGGGAACAACTTGAACCGATTTCAATACAACGCTGAGAGTGCCAGGGCAGAGTTCCAGCCCAGAACAGGGTGTGAAAAAGATTCCTTGCCTGGGGATCTGGGAAGGTTCCACAGAGAAGGTGACGCCTGAACTGTATTTTGAAGGCCAGATAGGAGATTTCTTTAAAGAGATGAGACTGGAGGAGCCCTTTGTACTACCTACCGACTACCCTGAATGCTCCATCTTCATGATTGTGTTCTCCGCTTCAAAGGGGATAATCAAGTCTAGGCTTTAAAAACAAATAGTAGTGATCAATCAGGAGTTAGTGCTTATCTTTCTACGAGGTGCTTCAGGGACTACAATAGAAGCATAGACAAGTTTCTCCTTCAAGAACTGTCCTGGGAAGCGGCTGTGGCTCAAGTGATTGGGCTCCTGTCTACCATGTGGAAGGCCCTGGGTTTGATTCCCGGGGCCTCCTGGTGAAGGCAAGCTGGCCCGCACGGCGCAGAGAGCTGACGAGCTAGCGCAGCAAGATCATGCAACAAAGAGAGACAAGCAGACACAGAAAAAAACACGCAGCGAATGGACACAGCGAGCACAAGCGGCAAGGGAGGGGGCATAAATAAATAAAAATTAAAAAATAAGAAAATAAAAAAAGCAAGGAGGCAAAAGAGTTAGGAAAAAAAAAAAAAGAACTGTCCTGAACAAGTGTTTTGGATATAAACCAACTGAAGAATAAAACAGCATAAAGCCTCCAAAACAGATGGAACAGAAATAAGTCCAGTAGAACTGTAGCGAAAGATGGAGTGAAATGAGTTGCACTCTACAAGTGCCACATTTTTATTTGTTCCTTCATAAACATCAGCATCTTTTTCCTGAGTTTTCTCTCTTATCTACTACGAGACTGTGGTGGAACATGAACTCCCATAGGACATGAGTGATAGAGGAAACAAGAACTCTGCTGGAAATAATTTAACAAAGTGCCAGCAGTCCCTGTGCCCTTAAGAAATGTTTGAAGATGGTGACGCTGACTGGAGAAATAAGTGCTGCTGTATATGAACTGTGAATGAAGTGGAAGGAGCCGGAGACGTGAGACCAGGAAGATTGTGTGGGAAATCCGTTCATTATGGCGGCTTCTTCGTCAGTGCAGATCTCTAGGGACGGGGCATGTGATGAGCCCTGGAGACAGGCCTTGCTATTGATCCTGTCAGATTGTGGTGCTGTAGTCCCTTTGCTCTTTAATACTGAAAGGCCATTTATCAATCACTGCTCCGATTCTGAACTTCTGGGAAAGAAAATCATCACGGGCTTCTTCAATTAATGTCTGACTCATCGCCAGTGATCCCCTCCAGGTGAAGATTCTGGTACTTTTAAGGCAGCAGAGCCTCAGTGCACAAAATAATAGTTACTATCCTAACTCATTTCACCAGAAGATTCCCAAAAGACAGGAGCCATTTCAATTCATCTTAAATTTTTTTTCCCCTCACAGAAAGAAAGAAGTTCATGAATAAAGATTATAATTCTCCTTTCTACCAGTTCCCTCAGGAGCTCACAAGAGAGCAGATCCCAGTCAGGCACATGATTGTTTACCATGAGATGCCTTCTGTGGACTGCCTCTCTAAGGGAGAGGACTTGTTTTCCCAACCATTATCTATAATTAATCAGTACTTTCATAGATTGAAATACTTTTATGACATCAGATATATTGTATAAGCTTTTAAAATTAAAGTTGATTTCTGGGTGAGGATAAATTGTTTTTCCTATTTTACATATGAAAAATTAAAAATCCTTAGGGAAAAAGAAGGACCTCAGATCAAAGACTGTGAGAAAAGGTTTAAAATGTGTTCAAAATTAATAGAGGTAAAGCATTCAAATAAATATCCTTTGTTAGCTCTTGTTGGTGGGGGCCTTGCTTGATAATTTTTTCTTTTGTCTCTAGTATCTAATTATTAAATTGAATTTAATTGAATGTAAATGAGTTAGGAAAAGGCCAATTAGAAGTTGTGACAATTTGAACTGTAGATCATTCTCAATTGAATTTTTATTTCTTCCATATATCGATAGAATGAGGAGCTGTCGACTAATTTACGCTGCTGGGCCTGTTTTAATGAATGTGTAGTTGGCACATTCTTGTTTTTATGGCAATGTGAACCACTGAAATTCTTTAAAATATGTTCCTAAGTTAAACTTACCCATCACAATCGCACTTCATTGAAGTCACACAGTATAAATGCAAATCTCTGTTAGCTCTTGCTGAATGACATACAATTCCAAATTAGTGGATTTGGATTAATGAAGCTTTAGGATGATTTTCAAAAATCAGTGGACTAAAATAGTGAAATGAGTGCTAGTCACCATGTGATGGTTAGGCTAATGTGTCAACTCAGCCAGGTAATTGTGTCCAGGTGTTTGGTCCAGCAAGCACTGGGCTAATTGTAATATAAGAGCATTTATGAACTTCGATCACCAGTGAGTTTACTGCATGGATGGCTGATTACATCTGCATCAATCAGGGAGATTGCGTCAGCAATGGGTGATGCTTTTATCCAATCAGTTGAATGCCTTAAAAGGAGAAATGATTTCAACATTCAGAGAGAATTTCCCAGCTCATTTTTGGACAGCCAGCTTCTCCCAGAAACTCATCAAGGACCTTTCATCAGACTTTCACTGGAGCCCCTGGCTTGCAGCCTGTCTGTGGAACCTGGACTTGTGCATCCCCACGGTCGCGTGAGAGACTCTTATAAAATCTCATATTATTGACAGATGTCTCCTGTTGATTCTGTTTCCCGAGAGAACCCTGACTAATACACACCACTTCCCCAATTTCCTCAAGCTGCTTCTACCCCCACTTATAGCTCCAGAGAGAACACAAGGTCTTCTTCCAGCAAATAAATTTAGATACCTTTTCTCAGCAAAAACAGGTAAAAGGAGACCAAAGGAGGATCTGAGCTCTTCTGCATGTTTGGGCACCCTGTCTGATTTCCTGCAGGCTATGGATCCATATATAAATCCATGATTTTCACTATGCATTTGAAGTGAAGAACCCATGTGTGCAAACCTAACCTTCTGTTCCCCAGTGCTTGATAAGCAAAGATGAGCATTTCTCTTTTAGAGCTTTCAGGCCAACGTACTTCCCAGTAAATCATTTCCCAGTCCATTGGTTCCTGCTTTCAGATCTCCTGCAATCTCATTGCTTGTCACCAGCTCTTACAGAGTTATTTCTATTCAGCACTGGAACTCTAGATTCTTCTTTACAAAGTTAACTTGTAAATAGTCTCAGTGGTCTTTCCCCATCTTCTTTCTTTTCCCTGTTCCTTAGTAATTTCTATGGTAAAATGGGGGAAATGATATTTGCTCTGAGTATCTAACAAAGTTGTTGCAAGATTAAATGAGATAATGGAAGTATGAAGCGAGGAACATGTGCAAGGGATTCTCCTTTTTCATCAGATTTTTATCTCACTAGGATTCCTGCAAAGTCCCATTTCCATCAACTATACTGGCCTGATAGGTCATGGTGTACCAGGAAAAACTCTGTCTCCAGGAAAAAAAAAAAAGGTCTTGATTTGCAGCTTTTGTCAATTTCCTGGTATAAGTAAGCCCTCTCGCAGGGTTGAGTTTAAGCTATCAATTGAAGTTCAGAGGCAAGCTGATCCCTGAAAATTCTTAACAGCACTCAAGAGCCTGTATGAGCCAGCTGCTGCTCACCACGGATGTAGGCCAGATTTTAGTGTCCTGAGAACCCCACAGCTTTACTGCTTAAACTCTGAGGCCTTCCACCTTCCTCCTTCTAGAGTGACACTGGTGCCTCACGACACATGTTCTCTGTGTGCACCCTGCCATCTTCACTATGGCCTGCATGGGGCAGTCAGGAGGAGGTGACCTTGCTCAGTGTGTTCTGTCTCACAACCACCTACTGATCAGCAATCAGGAATTTTGAAGCCAGCTGCTAAATCATTAGTATTTTGAAATAGGCCGTGGTGGTAGTATTTATATCACAGACATTGGCAAATGCTACTGATGAGGTCTTTTTTATTTTATATTTTAAAGAGAGTCATTTTTCAGCTGTTTTAGTTTGTCAAAGTACCAGAAATGGGTTGGCTTTTATAAGGGGATTTATTTGGGGTAAAACCTTATAGTTCCAAGATTGTGAAAAGTCCAAACCAAGGCACCATCAGAGGTGCTTTCTCACCACAGTCAGCTGCCATGTGTTGAAGCAAGATGGCCACTGACCTCTGCTGAGGTTTGAGCTCAGCTGAGGGCAACCAAACATAAGGCTTGCCTCTTTCTGGGCCTCCTATATCAGTCTCGGCTTTTCCTCTTTCTTCCTAAGTCCAGCCATAAGCTATCAGGCATGTAGCAGGGCTCGTCTCCTCTTAAGCTGCTCCGTGGGCCTGGCCCCTTGGAGCTTTGTGCTTAAACGATCCTTTCTCACACGTGGCAGGATCAAACATGGTGGCTTCCTCTCTCCGTGTCTCCATTTTCATCAGCTCCAGTAAGAGGGCAGAGACTAAACCTGAGTCGCAACTTACTGACGTAGTAAAATCAAAAGCCCTAAATGAATCTTATCAAGTAATCTAATAAAAGGCCCCTCAGCTGAATTTAATGCAATCAAAGGATATCACGCCCAGAGGGATAGATTAGTTTACAAACATAATCTTTCTCTTTTTGGAATTCATAAAATAATTTCAAACTGCCATATCGGCATACCAGAAGATACATGTCTTCTTCATTCCTGCTGCCCTCAGAGACCAGGTTTAAACCACTACTGAATATTGACTGATGGACAGTACAATACAAAGATACATCTACAATTGTTGAAAAGGGCCACAATCTCAGGCTTCCTCCTGGACTAACTCTTCATGGTAGATTGAATCATCTCCCTGACAAAGACATGATCAACCCCTAACCCTAGGTCCTGTGGGAGTGAACTCATTTGTAAATAAAATCTGTGAAGATGTTATGGCCAAACTGAATTAGGGTGGACTGAATCCAATACAATTGAAGCCCTTATAAGCAGGGGAAATTTGGATGCAGTCCATGAGTAGAAGAAACCATGGGAGAAGACAGAAAGAGACAGTCATGTGACAGAAGCAGAGATGGATCGCCAGCAAGCCACCACCAAAACGCTACAGACTTCAGAGAAAGCAAAATCCTACCAATACCTTGTCTTTGGACTTCTACTCCAAAACTGCAAGACAGTAAGTTATCAACCAGTCTGTAGTATTTTGTATTTTTGGCAGCCCTGACAAACTAAGACACTCTGTTCTACTTTAGCTTGCTTTTTATGGCTGGGAGAGGGTGGACAGCTTCAGCTCTGGGTAT
Organism: Cabassous unicinctus; assembly: GCA_029593785.1. Taxonomy (NCBI): domain Eukaryota; kingdom Metazoa; phylum Chordata; class Mammalia; order Cingulata; family Chlamyphoridae; genus Cabassous; species Cabassous unicinctus. The sequence goes on from JAQZBX010107466.1 coordinate 9,423, forward strand.
CTTCCTGACTTTGAACTCTTGCAAGTCTGACTGTAGGTGCCACAGAAGGGAGGAGACTCTTGGTTTCCTTTAGTCTAATGCAGGTTTCCGAGTCCTGATTTTCTGCCACAGCAGTGACCTCTTTCCAGAATGGTTGCCGTGTGAAACTATTCCCTTTGATGAACTTGGACCCACACCCAGAGGGCATTGTAAGAGCTCTATAGCTCCAATAAAACACTCACACAATGACCAAACCTTGGTATATATCCCCAATTCAGAATAGTCAGCTTTAGAAACTCAAATCTGGGTTGTACTTAGTTTAGTCCACTTCCCTTTGAGTCTTTCTTTATTAAAGGTTTTTAAAAGTCTCAGCCTTCTAAACAAAATACTGGCAAGACAAATTCAGCAGCTCATTAAAAGAATCATAACCAAGTAGGGTTTTCCCTGGGATGCAAGGCTGTTTCAACATGAAAATCGATCAATGTAATATGCTCCATTTATAGAATAAAGTAAAAAAAACAAAAAACAAAAAAACCCAACATAGTCATCTCAATTGATGCAGAAAGAACATTTGACAAAACCCAACACCCTTTCATGATAAAGCACTCAATAAACTAGGAATAGAAATGAATTTCCTCAATAGGAAAAAAGGCATATATGAAAAATCCACAATGAACATCATACTCAATGGTAAAAGACTGAAAGCCTTCCCCATAAGTTCAGGAAGAAGACAAGAATGCCCACATTCATCACTTCTCTTCAACATAGTACTGGAAGCACTTTGGCAGAGCAATTTGGCCAAATAAAGACATAAAAGGCATTCAAATTGGACAGAAAGAAGTAAAATGATCGCTGTCCACAGATGACATGATCTTCTATGTATAAAACTAAAGAATCCACAAAAATTCTAGAGCTAATAAATGAATCCAGCAAAATTGCAAGATACAAAATCAGCCAACAAAAATCAATAGCAATTCTATATAGTAGAAATGAACAATTTGAAAAGAAAATTAAGAAAACAATTCCATTTACAATAGCATCAAAAATGATAAAATTATAACTAAAGAGACAAAAGGCTTGTTCACTGAAAACTACAAAAAATTGCTGAAAGGAGTTAAAGACCTAAATAAGTAGAAAGAAATATCATGTTCATGGATTAGAGGACTTAATATTATTAAGATATCAATACTATTCAAAGTGATCTACAGATTCAGTGCAATGACGATTAAAATCCCAGAGTTAGTTTTTTTTTGT
>JAQZBX010107467.1:0-10651 GCA_029593785.1 Cabassous unicinctus
TGCCATGACTTTTTTTTTTTTTTTAAAGATTTATTATTTATTTATTTATTTATTTCCCCCCTTGCTGCTTGTGCTTGCTGTGTCCATTTGCTTTTTGCGTTTTTCTGTGTCTGCTTGTCTCCCTTTGTTGCGTTGTCTTGCGGCGTCAGCTCACCGCGCCACGTGGGCTGGCTTGCCTTCACCAGGAGACCCCAGGAATCGAACCTGGGGCCTCCCATATGGTAGACGGGAGCCCTATCGATTGAGCCACATCCACTTCCCTTGCCATGACTTTTATATTTGATTCCCCCACCAACCAAGGGGTGGGGCTCAACGCCCTACTGATGTGGCCCAGTTAATGCCCTAATCATAACTCAATCATGCCCACATTAGCATACCAGTTTACAAACATAATCCAATATATATTGTTGGAATTCATAATTACATCAAACTGCCAAACGGCTACATTGAGCTAGGCAGACACATGTTAGAAGGCTTCACTGGGAAAGTGGAGGAAGGATTTGAGTAGAGAAAGAAATAGGAGGGCAGCATCTGTATCAGTCAGAACTGACTGCATTTTGCTGCGGTAACAAATAGACCCCGAAATCTCAGGCTTAACAAAACACAAGTTTATTTCTTGCTCATGTAAAGTTTGATGTGGATTAGTAGGGTCTCATCTCCATCTGGTGATGCCAGGGCCCAGAATTCCTTTACCGTATGGCTCTGCCATCTCACATGTGGCTCCCAAGCCTCCATGGCAGGAAGAAAGAGGTGAAGGAGGCACTTGGGGTCTTATCTGCCTCCGCCCAGAAGAGAAGCACTTCTGCTCACAGTCCATTGGCTAGGACTAGTCATGTGACTCCACCCTAACTGCAAGGGAGGCTGGGAAATGTAGGGGAGCATATCCAGTGCCTCTGCTCCAGCATCCTAGGCTGAGCGAAAAGCATGTGTGTGAGAGGGGAAAGGGGCAGGTAATTGGGGAGGAGCAAGTAGGCTATCTTGAAGATAAAGGCCCAATGCCTGGCACGTAGTAGAGCTGAAATAAAGCTCCAGTGGCTGTTTATTTGTGGTTGGAGTTTGAAACAAGGAGGGCACAAAAAGGTTCCGTTTTGAGTCCCTCCCAGTCCAGGAGTACTAGAGCCAAAAATGTCATTTACCAAGTATCTCCTCCATGCCAGACACCGTGCTGGGGGCTGAACATGTATCATTCCATCTCATCTAATCCTTAGACCACTCTGAGGATGTGTGTGGGGAGGAATGTAGAGATTCTTGTGCCCATATTACAGACGAGAAGATGGAGGCCCACATAGCTTTAGTCATTTGTCCAGGATCAAAGTTCTTGTCCAGACCCTTTCCATCATGGTGCATGGTGCACCCTTTGCAAGGGGAAAGGAGAAAACAATAGATGGCTGGGGGGCGGGCTTCTCACTCTTCAAATGATCCCATTTTTCAGGAGGAAACAGCACCTCTCACACCAATCAAGTTGGGAAGCAGGAGAGGGTGGGGGGTGTCCCTGGTAAGTGGCTTCACGTCTCCACACTCAGTTTCTTCAGCTGCAGATGGTCATGAGAGCTCTGCCTCCTGGGGCGTCCTGGGGATTCTAGGAGAAAGCATCTGCCAGGGTTTACAGACCCTGCTCCGTAAGGGGTTGATATTGTTTCTGTTACAGTGGCCACCTTCAGAGGGGTTCTGTGAGCAGAGGGGACCTTGCCAGGTGGCAGCAGCAGGGTGTTTTAGAGCTTCCAGAAGAAGGCAGCCTGGTGGTGTGGAAAGAAACCAGACACGGCTGAGTGGACGTTTTGTGTGACTCGGGGCACGACTCTGGTCTGAAAATGAGGACATGTTGGTTTCTCATCCATAAAATGCTATTTCAGAGGGTTCTCGGGCACGTTAACGAAGGTGATAGATACGAATGTATCTTATCGACCCCAAGTCTTCCTCCCTCCCTGTCACTGCCCTGCTCCCCACCCCGCCTGGACTGTGAATACCCCAAAGAGAGAGGCTGGGTCTTAACCACCTAACCCTCTTCCCCAAAAGGTGACCAAAAGCTCTTTGTAGAAAAGTCCAAAGGCCCATCCATCCACCAAACAGAAGTGGCCTAATTCAGCTCTTAGGGCCTGAGGAAATTTTGGAGTTTCGTTTAAGTCAGAGGTTGCAAACTGGCAATGAGTGGGCCGAATGCAGCCTCCAGAGAAGTGTTGTGTGGGTGTGTTTTATTACTGTTGTTTAATTCACACAATGTTTCTTAAACCTTTTGGACTCCAGATGGCCTCTCCAGTTTGTCCCAGTCCCCACCGCACCCTCTTGTCCCACAGCCAGCCCGCCTCCCCGCCTGGCCCCAGAAGGTCCATGGTTTGAGTCTCCTGACTGCAGCCTGGTCCTTCATGCAGACTGTCAGCTCTTCCCCCAGAACCAAAAGGAGTATAGACCTCAGCCGGACTAGCCCTGCCCATTCCTCAAATCAGGCATACCCCAAGCAGGGCCCTGAGCTGACCTCTCAGACCCCTGGCTCCACCTCAGGCCAGGTATGTGTCTTTGGGCAAGCCCTTCCTCTTCTCCAGGCCTCAGTTTCCCTGGGGGTCCAATGAGCTCCAGAGGCCCTGAGATGGTGACAGTGAAGAGGACGTTTCATCCCCCAGTGTCCCTGATTCCCTCCTCAGGGGAACTGATGAGCTACAGTCTTATCCCCTTTCAAACACCCCTCTTGATGCTGAAAAGAGAAACCTCACTCCAGCTGGGAGAAAACTACAACCACAGAGCTCCGAGATTATGCAGATACATGTTTTATTGTCATTAGGATGGTTATCATCAACAAGGGGAAGGTGCCTAGAGGGTTACAGACAAGCCACCACTTCCAGGGCGATGTTACGATATTCCTATTTACACACACTTATTCCCACAGCCACAGCACAGCACCACAGGATGTCTCTACCTACATGTATTCCCAACCGGACAGAGCTGCAAGTTCTCCCACGAAAGGACACCCAAGAAGGAGAAGAGATTCTGGGTCCTGGGGGCAGGGTTAATTAACACACGGCAAATCCAGCCAGATGGGGGGCAGGGGATGGAAGGTGGATTTGGGCATCATGGCTACAATCCTGCTCAAGTCCTCCCTGGCAGCTCACCCCAGAAGCACCCTACCCAGCTTTGGAGATGCCTTAGAAGACACAAAAGGGCTGTCTTAGCCAGAGCTAAGGAAGGGGAGAGGCTGGGGTGGAGGGTTGAGGGTGTCTCTGGGATCTGTCCCTTTGACAGCAGTGCAATGTGGGGTAATTTGAGATTTTAACTCATAGGTTGGCTTTCTCATGTCCCTGAAGGAAGGGGACAAGGCAGAGGCCTGGACAGGTGCATATATAAGGGGCTTAGGTTTATGATCAGGGCTCTGAAGAGGGGGGCAGATAGGGGTTGTGAAAGGCTAGGGCACAAAGGGCTCAGAATATTCTCCAACCCCAAACTCGGCTCAACAGGGAACTGGGCTCACTCCTCCAGGGGCTCACTAGCCCAGGCAGCCCGCCGCCCGGGATGCTGCCGCTTCTCAGCTCCGTGGCCCCGGCTCAGGTCATCCAGGAGCCCAAGCAGCAAGCCTGCTTGGCCACAGGCTCCCTGGAGCCCACACGGGCCTCCCAGGGTCCTCTTGCCTGGATGCTGGCGTTTCTCAGGCACCACCTCTCCCTCCTCCTCCTCCTCCTCTTCCCAGCTCCTTTGGGCCTTGGGATCCACCAGCCGTCTGCCTGGGTGCTGCCTCTTGGTGACAGCGTACCCCAGCCAGGGGGACCGCCGGCCAGGGTGCTGCCGCTTGTGCTGTGTTACATCGGCTGACCATGAAGCCTCATCCTCCCGACGGCCAGGGTGCTGCCGCTTCTGGGGTCCCCCAGCTCCCCCTTCTTCTTCATCCTCCCCTTCAGCTCCTTCTTCTGCCTCCTCCTCCCTTTTGCCTGGATGCTGACGCTTGTAGAGCCAGTCAGGAAGGGTCTGGGGCTCTGCAGAAGGAAAAAGGCCAGTGAGGGACTATGTGGCCCCCGCAATGGGTTTGGGGTCCCTATGGGTACCTACCCCAACCTTCTTCCCAGTCAAGGCACGTTTCCTGCAGCACCCACCCAGAGTCATGGCTCTGCCCCTGCCTCTTGAGCCTCACAGATACACACAACCACACCAATGGTCAAAGGCATGGCAGCTCCCTAATTATGTGACTTTAAGCAACTCAACCTCTCTGAGCCTCCATTTTCTCTGAGGTTGTTAGGAGAATCAAATAGTGGGCTTACGTGTTTGAAGTGTTCAGAACAGTGCCTGGTATATAATAAGTGCCTTGTCAGTAGTAATTAAAACTGTTATACACAAAGAGACGCTCACACATGCACAGTCCTCCTCGCTGAAGGTCTGTTCTCTGCCAAACATTACCTGGGCTGAGAAGGGAGAAGTATGGAACCCCCCACACACACACCTCCCCCAGGTACGGTTCAACTCAGAACCTTGCAGAGGGGGGGTGGCCAATAAGCGCTGCATGGCCTCAGGCAAGTAGGTCCCCCCCCCAAACCCTTTCCACTCTGAAACCGGATTCATCCACCCACCCCCACCCCGAGGGCCTTGCCTGGTCGCCAGCAGCCCCGGGGCCAGCCCCTCCCGCCCCCTCCCCTCACCTGTGTCGCGCTCGCCCTGGTCAGCTCGCAGCCGCTGGAGGTCTTCGCGGAGGAGGAGGAGGCGCTCTGCCTGGCGCAGAAAGTCGTCCAGACCGGGTCTCTCGACAGCCGTCACCGCGTTCTGCTGGGCCGCTTCCGGCTGGGCGCGGCTGCCGGGGACACCGGTCAGGGTCAGAGTCAAAGCCAGCGCGAGCAGCAACCCAGCGCCCGGCATCGCGGCGTCTGGGGTGGGAAGACAGGGCGAGAGTGTGAGCGCGCGGCACCGCGCCGCAGCCCTGCCCGCTCCGGCGCCCCCTTTCCTCTCCCGGCGAGGCCCGCTGCCGGGGAAACGAGCCATGCACCATTCAACCACCCTCCCGGGCGCGGGACCACCTGCCACCTTAGAGCGGGAAGGGATGCGGGAGGATTTGGATCACACCTGTCACTTCCAGGCGTCCTCGCGCATAGCAGCTTCTGGGAGTGCCTACCGCGCCCAGATCTGCTGGCTGCGAGCTCGGACACTTGTGGGAACCCCACTCCCCAATCTTAGGAGGATCTGGAGAGGCCAGTGCGTGGTGGGACAGGCTTTCCAGATTTCAGCGCCGGGGCCCGACGGCCGGACCGTTAACGGCCGCGTCTCGGGTTAAGATTCTCCCCAAAAGCTCCCAGGGCTACCTTCTAGTTCCAACACCATCGCCAACGTTCCAATTTCAAAGCTAAGATTCTATTTCCAACGCTAAGATGCAGGTTCTAAAGCTAAAATTCTCAGATACTATTTGTAATGCTAAGATTCTATGACTTTAGAATTTAATTCTAAGGCTAAGAGCCTAGTTTCAACGCTGATTCCAGCGCTGAGATTCTATTTCTAGATTCAGATTCTAACGCTAAGATTCGAATTCCAACGCCGAAAATTCTATTTCTAACGTCAAGATTCAGACGCTAATTCCCAGGCTCTAATGCCGACGCCGTGGAGCCTTCTGGCGCGGACCTCCAGCTGGGACGCGCCCGCGAACCTTCCTTTCCCACGCTTGGCGCCAGGCGCTCCGGACGCCGGGATGCGAGCGCACCGAAGCCGAGGCCACAAGTGTGCCAGCGCGTGCCTGCCGTCGGGTCCCTCGGGCGGCGCTTGCGGGAGATCCCGGGCGCGTCCAAGCGCAACGTCCGCACCTGTGCGGTGACCTCGCGCTCCCGGGAGCGCTCGGAGAACGAAAAGCGGCGGTTTCTCCCCGCACCCACCTGGAGCCCGCACCGCGCTCCCAATCGGAGCCTAGGGGCCAGCGGAGAGGCTCCCTTTCCCGTGCTCCCGACGCCTCTGGCGGCGGAGGCGGGGTTAGAGGTGGTTACCTGCCCAGCGCGGGCTCCGCAGGACGAATCTGGAATCCTGGGGTTCGGGGTCCCGAGTTTCGAGGTCCGGGGTCCTCGGGGCCGCGGGTCTGGAGTCCGGGAGCGCTCGCAGGACCGGGGGCGCCGGCTGCCAGCTCCTCGGCGGGGCTGCGGCTTATAGCTGCGCACGAGGCGGCGGCGCGGGTGAGGTCAGCGGGGAGGGTCCCCGCCGCCAGGAAGGGGCTGCTGACGGCAGCTGGCCCCGCCGGGACCCCGCCTGCCAGCTCCGCCGGAAATCTGGGGCGGGGGCGGCGGGGGAGGCAGGGGGCAGCGAAGCGGTGTGAGCTGCAGGATAGGGGGCGGGCGTGGGGTCGTTTCTGCACCCTGTTGCGGAGGATATCTGTTGTCAAAGAGCACTAGGTTAGGGCGCAAAAAGAGAGGCAGAGAGAGTGAGCGAATCACGCGACTGGAAAGAGACACACTGAAAAAAGTCGGAGATGTAGAAACAAAGACTGAGAGACACACAAAAAGGGACATACACAGAAAGAGAACAGAAAGACAGAGAGAGTCAAGACACAGGGAGAAACAGATACAGAGAAGGTAGGGGACCAGCGGAACCTGAGCTCTGACCTTAACTGTGTCACCTTTGGAAAATGCCTCCCTCTCTCTGGGCCTTAATTTTTTCATCTATGCAATAGTGGCAGCAGGGGTAGTTTTCAGAATTCCAACTGGTGGCCTGTGGGCTACAACCAGTCCACAGATGGTTTTGTTTGACTCCCATAATGTTTGGGAAAAAAAATCTGATTAACCAACATTTAAAAACCAGGACAACTCAGGAAAAATTTGGATTTATGGCTTCTCTTGGAAATCTCTTGAAAAACAGTGGCCCTGCATTTCCTCTTGGCAACAGTCAGCTGGAGCTGAACCTGACTGCCCCTGGTTACCACACTCCCCACTACTCCCTACTGTCTCCCAATATATTGTTCCTGTCACTGAGGAAGGGCATTGGAGTTTGCAATCTCTGGATCAGAGATCCCTTGGGGTCCACCCCACCCAGGCAAAGGAAGGAAGGAGATGCAGGGAGGAGAAAAGCATAGAGGTCAACTTCCCCTGATTAACTTCCAATGTCCTAGCCTTCACATGATGCCTTGGGAGAGCTCATGAGCACATCTACCCCTAAATACAACCTCCAACTGAAAACATGTACTGAGCACCCACCGTGTGCCAGGCTCCTTGCTTGGTCCTGGAGACACCAGAGTGAATCACATCTAGCCCCAGCCCTTGAGTTCACAGACAGGGAGGGAAACAGACTTGGAAAGGCAAAGTAATTACATAAGGTGGAGCAGGCTGGGATGATGGTCTGGATGCAAGGTGCTAAGGCAGGGAATCCAGAGCAAGAGCTGCCAAGTCGGCCCAGAGGAATCTAGGAAGTTCACAGAGGGGCCATGTGAGCCACAACTTGAGGGATGGGGGGAGTTAGCCAGACCAACTCAGAGGGAACAGCATTTTAGGCAGAAGGAACAACATTAGTGAAGGCACCTCCTACCTCTGAACTGTCCTAAAGTTATCCCACAATTCCCATACAAGTTCTCTTCAGTCTGAAACTTTAATTGAGCACCTACAGGGGACTGCTTGAATCAATTAACTATAAGCGCCAGGCCACACTAGTGATCTGGGAAGAAATTCCAAAGGTGGTTTATAATTATTACTCCTTCTCCTGGTAGAGCTCCCAACTTGGTCTGGCACATCACACCTGCCATCTCATTGCACCCTCACATCAACTGGCAAGACAAACAAGATGGGAATTATTAGTCCCATTTTACAGACCAGGCCATGGAGGCCCGGGGAGGCAAAGTGGCTTGGAATGTCAGAGGTGGAAGGGAACTTGTCAATCACCAGCTAAAGCAGCCTCTCCATTTTTAGATGAAGAAAACTGCAGTCTAGAAGGATGGCCTGACTTGAGTTCCCTGACTCTCTGGCACAGTTGGTGCCACCAAGGTCAGTCGGCTGGCCAGGGCAGATTGCACACACGAAACTCCAGTCTGAGACCTCCCAACCCTGGGCTCCGAGATTTGAAGAATTACCACTTTAGCTAAGACACTCAAACACTGAGGCAGGGAAGCATTAAATCAGACAGACAACAGGCCTGTTATCTTTCATACACAATGACGGGCATAAAACAATACCTCTTTGAGTGGTGACCTGGCAACCTCTATGAAAATTTAACACATTACCTACCTTCTACCAGACAATTCTTTTCAGAATTTGTCACACCTATGCCTGAGGGTGTATACCCAAGTGCATTCAGCACAGTGCGGTTTATAGAAGGCAGAATTGGAAAAAGCCTGGATGGCCAACAGGAGGGGACAGCTTGAGTCAATTAACTGGGGTCCATCTGAAGCCATGGGAATCAAAGCAGGTTTTAAAAGAATGAAGGGAGTGGATGTAGCTCAAGTGGTTGAGCACCTGCTTCCCATGTACAAGGTCCTGGGTTCAATCTCTGGTACCTCCTTAAAAAAAAAGAGAGAGAATGAGGCATTTCCATATATGCCAATGTGGAATAAATACCAAGATACAGTGTTAAGTGAAAGAAGCCAAATGGAGAGCAATGTGCACATCACACTAACAATGTGTACATCACGCTACCGTTTGTTGATGGGCCAAAAGATGGACTCCTGTGCTCTTAAGCACTCTCCTTGTGCAAGGATGCACTAGTATGGAGCAGAAAGGGAAATGCGGAACCAGGAAGTGCAGGACAGGGACAAGGCTTGCTTTTCACTGTCAGCCCTTGGTGTTCTATTTTTTTTTCTTCACGCTAATACAACCAGTATATATTTTTTAGGAGGTACCGGCGATTGAACCCGGGACCTCGTATAGGGGAAGCAGGCACTCAACCACTTGAGCTACATCTGCTCCTCCACTTAGTGCTCTGAATGTTTTCTCTTTGCAGCACTACCTATCCACAGACAAACACCACCACCACCACCACCACCACCACCACCCCCTCAAAAAATCCCATCTGAGGCCCAAAATGGGCGATAAGCATGGACGGAGAGAAAAGCTGCTTTGTGGAGGGCGAGATGGTTGGAATATCGTCCCCTGGTGAGGCCATTCCTTGGGTGTCTGTAATCGGAGATTTGGCTTGCTGTGTTTGGAGGCTTGGAGGAGAGTCCCTGGACAGCTGGGGGGATGGGAGGGGAGTTCCCACGCAGCCATGGGACCAGAAAGGATGGGGCAGGTATCCGGGTGTCATTGGCAAAGCCAGCTTCCCTCCCTCCTTCCCTCAGTCAGCAAATATTCACTGAGTGCCTAGGTGATGCCAGGTCCTGTTCCAGACAGTAGGGGTCAGGGGAACAAGTCAGGACCTTGCTTTCTCTCACATGGAGCTGAGCGACCCAGTTTTTGTTGCATATGGTTTTCTATTATATATCACCTTTTCTTCCCCTGATAACACAAATGCGCTTCATTTGCAGGACTATGGTTGCTTATCAGATTAATGGAGTTATGCCTTCGAAAATTAGTAATGAAATAATTTAATGGTGCATTTGTGCATTATTTCCGTTTCCCAGTGCTGCCCCCCATTCCCAACACACACACACACACACACAAATCTCACAGGAGGTTTATTGAGTCCCATAGTGGATTCTGCTTTCCCTGCCTCCCCTGCGTTTCCCTGTTCCTCTCTTTTAAAGTCCGTCTGCTCCCCTCTCAGGATGTCCCACAGATATTTTGGAGTCTTTACCATCCCCAACCTGAGGAAGGGTCTAGAGCAGCCCCACCCAGCTTGCCTTTTAATTTTGTTCAATATTTTAGCTAAACCTTTAATTTGGAGATAATCATAGATTCCCATGCAGTTGTAAGGAATAATTCAACAAGGTTGTGCACATTCTTTATCAGGGACTTCCCGCCCCCCCATGGTAACATCTTGAAAAACCATGTCCATGGACATGGACAAAATCCATGGGTCTTACTCAGATCGGCCCAATGTTACTTGTACTCATTTGTGTATGATTGTGTCGTTAATACCACGCAACTTTATTGCACGTGTAGGTTCATGTATCCACCAGAGGGTGGTTTTTAAATTACAGAAAACAGTAACTTTTATATACGCCACACTTTCCTTTGTATTCTGCTTTTGCTGTCAAAATACTGAAGGTCTTCTCTTGCCCAACATCATAAAAATCATCCCGGGAATTTCGGAAAAGGGAGTTCATTTAGTGTCTGCCCTTTCTCCACAGAAATTCCCTCTGGAAATCGCTGGAATCCAGATTCCCCCTTATCCCTTCCACTGGAAGTTTTTGACACAACTGAGCTCCGACTTCATTGGTGCCTAACCCACTGGGAAATTTTCAGTTTTCTTTTCAATCACTGATGTGTTTCTTTATTCAGCAAGTATTTCTATTGCCTGCACCAGGTACTGGGCACGGTTTCTAGGCATTGGGAACATAGTAGGTCCACAGAAATACCAGGCCGTGGAGCTGATCATCTAACAGAGGAAACAGCCCTCGAACAAGATGATTTCAAGGAGTGATTAAGGGAAGCGGGTGTGGCTCAGTGGATAGAGCCCCCGTTTACCATATGGGAGGCCCGGGTTCGCGTCCCGAGGCCTCCTTGTGAGGACACGCCGGCCTGAGCGGTGCGGTGGGCTGATGCAGCAACCTCACGGCAGGAAGCGGCTGTGGCGCAATGGATAGCGCACCCGTTTACCATATGAGAGGCCCCGGGTTCGCTTC
>JAQZBX010107468.1:0-10649 GCA_029593785.1 Cabassous unicinctus
AGTTGGGTGCAGACACGACAGGGCTTGCCAATAAAAAGGTCCAACCCCACACCTGACAAGCAAGCCTCTCCTTTCAACTGTCTCTAGCCAGAGTTATCTCATGCTGATTCACCCCAAATCTGCTAATGTGCCACTGCCATAATCTCTCCATGTCAGCCTATAATTGTTTAGGGTTAGCCCTTAAAGCACTGGGGATTCCCATTCTAATCACAGAGAGTTTATCAACTGTTATGGCTTGCTGGAGCTCTACCATTAACTGCTTGATTGTTGTTATTGCCATTTCTGATCTTAAGCTCTCTGTACAAATCTGTGCAAACCCATTCTTGTGCTCTGAAATGACTACAGCTGTAGTGATGAAAAATGGTATTATGATGTAGGATGACCGTAGGTGGGAAAAAGCACATTTTCTGGTCTTAATATTGCCTACAATAGTTCTTCATGAACTTTAATATGCATGCAAATCACAAGGAGTCTTGTTAAAATGAAGATCCTGATTTAATAAGCTTGGAGTGGGGCCCAAGGTTCTGCACGTCTGACAAGCTCCCAGGTGATGGGATGTTCCTGGTCCATGGACCACAATTTGAGCTTTAAGGACCAAGTATATCCCCTCCCTCATTGCCCAAGTATTCTTTTCTCTAGGGTTGTGGTCTCTGTGTCTAGAAGCCATCTTTCTCCATGTGTGGATTCATGGACCAGACTTCGACATTCAACTGCTTCAGGTTGAAATCCCATAAGATATGCTCCCAGTGGTTGACAAAGGATAGTTATTGGAATAATAATAATGAAAGCATTCCAGAAAGGCATCTCGCGTTCATGTATTAACTCAAAATCAATACATCTGTGATGTAAGATTTCCACTGACCATCACTCCGGTTGGGCAGGCACCAGAACCTTGCCAAAATATCGGTTAGCAGGGGTGACAACAAGGGAGGGAATCCTCTCTGTTATGAGTCAGAGCCTGCTCCCATATTCAGGTGGGGAAAATGGCTTCTTTTCCTAATGACTCTGTTGGGCACAAGATCTCCTTGAGCAGACACAAAGGAAAACCTAAGCAGTTTTTGCCCCCAAAGTGACTGTAGCAGGTTGAATTGTGCCCCCCCCCCAAAGATATGTCCATGTCATAACCACAGGAATGTGTGAATGTGACCTTATTTGGAAAAAGGGTCTTTGCAGATGTAATCAAGTTAATGATCTCAAGATGAGATAATCCTGATTAGGGTAGGTCCTTTATCCAATGACAATTGTCTCCATAAGAAAAGGGAAGGGGAGGAAACAGAGGGAGAATGCTATGTGATGACAGAGGCAAAGACTACAGGGCAGCCACAAGCCAAGAACACCAAGGATGGCCAGCAGCCACCAGAAGCTAGGAGAGAGGCATGGGACAGATTCTCCCTCAGAGCTTTCAAAGGGAACCAACCCTACCGACATCTTCATTTCAGACTTCTAGCCTCCAGAACTGTGAGAGAATAAATTTCTGGTGCTTTATGCCACCTAGTTTGTGGCCTAGGAAACTAATGCAGTGACCTCTGGGCAATAGTAGTACAAGAGATGGCAAGAGTATAGTGACAGTAAGTTATTTGACATCCCCTAGGAACATATTTTGAAAGTCTTAAGTCTTCAAAAATACTAAGATAAAAATATTATCTGTGTTTTCAGACCTTCTTATTTTATGGAAAAATCACTGAATCTAAATAATTCATAAAATGCAGAAATCCCTCAATCATTTTATATAAGGAATCAATTTATCATTCAGAATGAAACTTTATTTATAAAACAAGAAATACCAATGATTAATGTGGTAAGATATACAAGGGTTATGGCAACTCATCAGGTTTATTGCTAATTGTGTCAGTAGCATTAATCCTTGGGCACCAAAATATTTTGCCAAAGAAGCACACACACACACATACAAGATGTCAAAAGAACTCTTCAGTCTACTCATAGTTTTCCTAGTTTAACAAGATAGGTCAAGCAGGCACGGTGTGCGGAAGGTCAGGAGTTCCAGTCTTTGCACAATCAGCATAAAATGTGACAATAAATTCTAAGTGAAGGCAGCCAGTTAAGTGCTGATAGTACAGAAATTATATGAATCACTCAGATGCCACCCAGGGATCACCACCCCAGCCCATTCGATACATACAGATCTGGGGATTTATCAGGAAACAGGAACAATGCAGAGCTCAGCTGGAATTCCTGGTACTCAGCAAGGCAGCAACACAAGCATGAACCAGCAGTCACCAATTGATTTTCACTGCTTGCCTTCCCTTCTAGAGGTCTTCCTTTGCCATCTAAGGGCATTTTATGGAAATGGTTCAAGGATGTCCCTATTAGGGGGCCCCTATTCCTAATAACATAATTCAGTACCCCTCAACACTGCAATGCAAACATTTACCTGGGACTGACCCCATATGTTAGTAGCAGTCATAAATGTATACGCTCAGGCTAGTCACATTTTCCTAACATGGGTTTAACGGAAGAATCAAGATTTCTCTCTACTTAAAATGAGAGGTGATAAAATCTGGAGATGATCAGATATTTGAGGGAAATCAGAGCTATATTGAGTTACTTCCAAAACAACATCTTTTGCATCACAGTATCATGATCAGCACTAACACCCTCACCAAACTCACCACCCTCACCTCCATCACCATCATCACCATCATCACTCCCATCATCACCATCACCATCACCTCCATCTTTATCTTCACCACCATCATATACTATTTTTAGTACCGCAAATTATAAAAGCCTTATTGGAAAGGATTTTGGCAATAATGATTGAATTTTAAAAATTCATATACTAGTTGAGTCAGTAATTTCTCTCCAAGATATCTGTCCTACAAAAATACACATGAAAAATGCACGGAAAGGCTTGATATTATAAAAATGTCAATTCTTTCCAAAAAAATTCCATCCAAAGTCTAAACAGGATTTATTTTGGGCAGACTGATTCTAAACTTCACACAGAAACATTGTTTGTGACAAGGAAAAATTACAAACAACCTAAGGAAACTTCAAAGAAAAATTCATTTACCAATGCTTAAGAAGTATCTATTATGTATCAGGTATTGCTGTAGCCAAAGAAATGACTAGTAAAATCTTAGGAACTTAAAAAACACTAGACTGCACGTAATAAAAAGAAAGCAGACTTCATCTAATGATGTAGAAAATCTACAAGACAAACTGTGAAGTTAAAATATTCATAGCGCAATACATGCATTATAAGACTACTTCTTTTCTAAAAATCCTCTCAATTAGCACACAAATATATAAATGCATAGAAAATAATCCAGCCAGGGGATGGCTGGATACTTTTGGAGAGGAAAGTGTGACTGGGTAAGTCACAGATAATTTTGGCTTCGTGTAATGTTTGGACTTTTGGAAGAAGAATATGTTTGTTTATCATATGTGTACCCAAACAGATGAGGCTACCTGAGAAAAAAACTGATGAAGCATTCCTTGTCAGAATTTGTTCTTTAGAATAAGCGGTACTTAATAGAATGTTTTCAAATACTGTCTTGTGGTGCTGGTCGTGTCCTAGGACTTCAAATTCTGTAGACTGACAGTCAACAAAATGTCCAAGTAAATACATATTTTATCTTTGTCAGAAGAAAAGTCAGGAAGGCAGGCAGGTGAGAGAGAACAAACCAGGATGGTGTTTAGTATCAGTCACACTTGGAGTCTAATCCCTATTCTGACACCTACTAAACCTATGTATCCTTAGAATGTACACTTTCAGTAGCATAGCAAGAAACAGGATGAGTGGCAAAAAGTGGCTTAAACAATAGGGATTTGTTAAAGTACAAAACCGGAAGTTCAGATGCAAGTTAGCGCCAGGGAGAGCTGTAGCCCAAAGCCTCTGCCATTCTCTTGGCTTTTCCCCCACGGTGGAACAAGGCTGCCTAAGCTCCAACCAAGCACCACATCCTCATAAGACAGCAGCCCAAGATAAAAAGGAATGAGACTTTTCCTTATGCAGGTCTCTACATTTATCAGGGAGGAAAAGTTTGCCCAACAGTTCCCACAGCCTCCTTGTATCTCACTGGTCAGAACCAAGTGGCATGGCCAACCTCAAATCGACCACTGGACAAGAGGCAGAATAACTACACTTGACCTCAACCCAATCATATTCCACACCCTGGGACTAGGCCCTCTTTCCCTGAGCACACGAGTATCTGATATCTAGAGTAAATCTGGGTTCCTCTGTTAACAAAACAAGAAAAAAGAAATCACTGTTGAACAACCAATCAACTGACTGCAAACAAAAGTATCACCCCATCTGTCTAAGGACCAGTACTTAAAATGCAAAATTAGTCTCTAGAATGAGTCCTCTGCAAATTAAGCTTACATGTTAAACACAATGAACTGATAGAGGTTATTAGAGAAGATATAATCTCAGGGAAAACACTTGTTAAAATATTAAAGTTTATCATCTGAAGGAAAAAGGGATCCAAATAGATGCTTATAGAATGACATCACTACACCCATGTGTTCAGACCTTTACAATCACAACTGTATGGCTTAATGGGTGGTCAACAGGAGCCCTTAGCAACACACACACACACACACACGTGTGTGCACACACACATACTAATGGCCCTCCCTCTGGGATAAAAAGGAGCAATTCTTAGAAAAACAGCATACTTCCCTCTAAGGAGACTGGCCTCATCAACAGCCTGGGGTAGACCCAGCAGTGAGCTGGAGCTGGCTCCTATAGCTTGTGAGAGCCTTTCTGCACATCTCTTCCCAAATCTGCACTGGGAAAAGTCACATTGGTAGCATGACATTGACCATGGTGGGAATATTTACACTACAGAAATTGGTAAATACTACAAAACTGGGCTTTATTTTCCCCCAGAGAGCCAGCTGTTAAACATTTACCATCACACCACTGGGTGGATCAAAGTGCTTTCTATACCAACTGAGCCAAATCCAGTCTTAATGGTCACCCCTGACCCGCCCCCCAGCACCAATTATTTAGCTGGTTGGCATGACACACTAGTTCTTTCATTCATTTCAGGTTGTTTATTGAGGATCTTGCATATGCTGAGCATTCAAATTCACTTAAAAGACCTCAAATAAAAAGGGGAAAAGGTAAAGACAAATGAGTTTATATGGCTAAGAGACTTCAAAGTGAGTCGGGAGGTCATCCCAGAGGTAACGCTTATGCACATCTCAGCAGGATCGCACAGACTTCCAAAGTGGATATTACCCCAAATAGTGGGGTTCCTGAGGGCTCTGAAGACACCCAGGTCCTATGGTCATGGCAGATAGCTCCAGAGTTTGGTGCCTTGCCAGTGGGCCCTACTTTGGAGTTTGTGCTCCTGAGAGTGACAGAGTTGGACTCAATTATGTCTTCCCTGCACATGGCTCATCTGTCCCTTCTATTTAAACCTATACTTGGTGCTGGAGTTTGTAGATGTACGTCCAGAAACTCTAGTTTTTGGGCTGTCCATGTGCCAGCTGGGCCTGGAACCTCAGCAGAGTTGCAACACTTACTCTACAGCTCATTGGACTCACCCAGGACAACTGGCGAAGAGATGATGATGGAAAACGGCCATCCCAGGGAACGGAGAGAGTCTGCAGCTGCAGGCGGGACAGCTCCATCCATCTTCCCCATGGGATATAAGCCCCCTCTCAATTGGAGATGGAGTAGACGTCACCATCCCAGAATCCTCAGGATTGGGGAAAGAGCTATGGACTAGAGTGGACTTACTGGTATTCTACAATAGACATATTGTGATTCTAGCAATGGAAGAAATTACAACATTGATGTGGAGCCAGTGGCCACTGGAGGCTCTGAGGGCAGGGAGAGGGAAAAACAGTTGTAACATGGGGGCTTTTTTGGGACTTGGGAATCGTCCTGAGTGATGTTGCAACAATAGATACAGGCCATTTTATATCATCACATAACATGCAGAACTGTGTGGGAGAGAGTGTAGGCTACAATGTGAACTATGGTCCATGCTTAATGGCAAAGCCCCAGGATGCATTTATCATTTGCAATGAATATGCCACACTAATGAAGGATGTTTATGTGGGAGGTATGGGAGGTGTGGGGAGTGAGGCCTACGGGAATCCCTGTATCTTTTGTGTAACATTAATTGTAATCTAAGTATCTTTTTAAAAAAATTAAATTAAAAACAAAACAAATTCACTTAAAACATGCTCTTTGTCCTCAATTTTACTATCTAATGGGGAACCTAAGAGTAGGTATTCACAAAATCAAGCTCTTCTTATAATCAGGAAAGAGTTAAAAGGTTGAAAATAAGAATAAATAGTATTTCAAAAGAGTACTTGGAATCTGTATATAATTGTGAATTTTTTAGTTATATAACATTTACTATGATATACAGATGTGAGATGTTTAAAAACTATTTTGAAGATGGTAGTAGATTAAATAAATATTTTAGTACTATACCAGCATTTAAAGTAAGATGGTTCATTTCATTGAAGCAACGTAGGAGATTAAAAGACTAGCAAGTATTAGAGAGTGATTACTATTTTAAGTGGTCTGTGCTATTTAATTGTTTTAAGTACTTTACCTATAATAACTCATTAATAAATCAAAACAACCCTGGAAGGCTAGTACTATTATTTTATACTCATTTTACAGATAAAGAAATGCAGACATTATGTTTCTGCTTAAAACCATACAGCTGGGGAGCAGATGCAGCTCAAGTGGTTGACTGCCTGCTTCCCATGTATGAGGTCTTGGGTTCAATCTCTGGTACCTTCTTAAAAACAAAACATACAGCTAAGGGTTATAGACATGAATGTGACCCATGAACTCTATGAAGTCATAAAAACTCAGCTAAACTCCCTGTACAATCCAAATCTTTACACTATCAAACAAGATGTTACATATACCATATATGAAAATATTCTGTGTAAATACTTTTATTAGGAAGCATTAAGAGTAGATACCATTTTTTAAATGTCTCCAAATTCTTCATTTTAATATTAAATGTATAAATCTTGCATCTAACACCATTAGGAGATTTTTTTGGATTTCTCTGGGACACACCCATGTGCGATTCCCCTCACTCGGCACCCACTGCCTTGTGCCCGATATTTTCCAGACCCCATTCCCCTCTTTGCAACTAAGGATGGCTATGTTTGATTTTTCACAGAAAAAACATTTCTTTCCCTGAGGATTCCAAAATGATAACACTAAAGTCCTTTGCGTGTGATGACAATCAATTTAAAAGTATTCCCCCACAAGCTATTTGATGACAAATTTGGCATTTTGATTTCAGATACAACAGGAGGAGGAGGAGTAAAGGGGCTGAGAGGTGGGCTTTCTCCTTCCAAGTAGACACATTTGCCTAGGAGTGGTACTCAAATTTGAGCATGCATCTAAATCCCCTGGAGGATTTTTTAAAATCCCGGCTTCCTGGGGTCCACCCTGAGTAGGTCTGGGTAGACTCTGAGAATGTGCATTTGAAACAAGCTCCCAGGTGATGGTGATGCTGCTGGTCCAGAGACCACTGTGTGAGAACCACTGGATCAATGCATGAGCTGTTGGTGGCCTGAGTCCCTCCCTGAATCCCCACCTGTGAATTTAGGCTCAATCCCAATCAGATGGCATTAGAGAGCAGAGCAGACCCGAAAAGGCTAAAATTTGTGAGTAGTTTCCGATTATTTCCAGGCTGTGGAACTTCAGACTGGAAGACTTCATTCAGGAACCCTTCAGGGTAAGCTTGGAAGAAGAGGAAGGTTACTTACCAAAATAAGCCAGCTACCCAATCTCTCACCTGCCAGTTTCACAACAAAGGGAGAACAAAATAACAATACTTTTAAGAGTTTGCAAACACTTGAAGTAAATTATCCTTCTTTTCCTTTAGGCCAACAAAATCATTGAAACAGAGACCCGAAGAATTTAGGGCTCTTTTGTCTCTTTGCCAAAGGATAATTCTTGATTAAGGTCCATCAAGAAATCTAAGATCATGGCCCAGACAAACTGGCTAGACAAGCCTGTTATCAAGTGATTTGCCAAAAATGGGCCAAAGAACTGGATTAGAACATTTTTTTCTGTTATTTGATGCAACACATTTTTCAAAACAATATTTTAATTTGCATACCAAGCCAAATTCCCTCTCGCAGGAGGGATAGAATACATTCCATTGTGTAAAACAATACTCATTCCCATACAGTGATGTCAGTGCCTAGCAAGCAACACTCTTTCTGAGATTCTTTTTCTTGCCACTAAAGTTCCTATTATAAAATTTTAACCACTTCAAAATTAAATAAGATGCTACAAATCTTTCTGTTATCATTTTTGCAAAACCAGAAGAGACAAAGCTGTCACCAACTGCCTCATGCCAACTTATTTAAATGACTTTTCTCTATTGGTATGAATAGAATTTCTGAAATGTATCTTTGTCTCCCAGGACTGACTTCTCATGGGAATACTGATTTGGATAGTTTATTTTTGCCAGCTTTTAATGTTCAGGGAGCAGACTCAATGTTTACTAAAATGAAGGAGGCATTTCAGGGCTGTAAGACTGAACTCTGGTAGGAATTTTGAGGTTAATGTGAAAACCACTGGATATTTTGCTAGTTAGGGCAATACTCTTGGGTACAGAGAATATTAAGGACAAAATGTACTCTAACACATAAATGATATGAAATAATATAGCATGGCAAGGAGATGTTGGCATTCTTATGATTGCTTGAAAAAATACCAGTAAAACATTGTAATATGTTATCTCTCTGCATACATATCCAAAAATTTTAAGATTAAAGAAAAAACTGGATTTCCATTTGAAATCTAACAATGTGCGCTGCATGTTTTTAATTGTGAAAAGCTTGAAAAAATATAAAACAGTGAAGAAAAAAACAATACCAGCCTAAATTAACTGTTCATACTTGATCATGTTTAGTTTCAGATAATTTTAAAATTTAAACACAAAAGAACATTGTGGGAAGAAACTGAAGTTCCTTTGATTTATTTTCTTGTCCCATTTGCCTCCCCACTTCTTAATTTGGTGTATGCCGTTCAGTACATGGTTTGTTTGTTTTTTTTTTTACTTTTATTTCATATATGTATATCCAAAAACCATACAGAACTTCACTACTTTATATGTTTTCTAGTATCTACGTAAATGTTATCACATATAATACTTAAACTACAACTTTTTTTTTCATTCAGTGTCATATTTTTGAGCCTATCCCTGTTGATACATACAGATCTAGGTTATCCCTTTTTAATGGCTGATAACATCCCTTTCTAACAATGGAGTACAATCTTTTAGCCAGCTGATGAAACCTTAAGGAGTTTTCAATTTTTCACTATTACAAACAATGCTGCAATGAACAGTTTTGTCCATATTTCTTGGAGCAAAAGAGGCAGTTTTTCTTCAGACTATATCAAGGAGAAAACTGCTGGGTCCTAATGTCTGCACATTTTCCCTGTGCTCGAGGTGTTCTGAGAGGTGGCATCAATTTGCATTCTAACTGGCACCACCGACAGTTTCTGTTTTCCCTCATTCTTGCCAAATCTGAAACTCTGTCATTCTGGTGTTATTCCACTCATCCAAAGGTCCCCTGGTAAACAACAAGATGAGCTTTCTGCTTACACCTAGAATGAAACTGCCAGGGGTGTCTCTCACCTCTGCCTACCAGCATCCCCATTTTTAGTGACAAAATCTCTCTCTTTTCTATAGACAACTGCCCTCTCTCCCCACTCATTGGGGCTGTCAAGTCATACAGCCATGGAGAAGCTTCTCCTTAGGTATAGTAAGTGGTTCAGGGGTGGACAGGTGACCTGAACATGTCCAATGAGAATTTCTCTTCAGGGGTTAACGGGCAATGGGAAAGAAAAGTTCTCTTTTTTAAAGAACTTGAGGCATGAGGACCAAGTTGTCTGTGTTTGCCTGAGGATTAAGCCAAAGAGAGAAAATAAGAATTAAGATCAGATGCATTAGATACAGATAGCTAGACACACACATATAGATATCTCCTAATGATAACATTTGCCTCCCTGGATCCTACCCTGCCTGAAGTCAGCACTAACTCTTTTACCTCCCAGTTACACAAACCAATAAATTCTTTTTTCCTTTATCTAGTTTAAATTGACTTTCTGTCACTAGGAACTGAAATAGCCCTGGATCCTATACCTTCAGGCATAAGAGTGAACAGTTTAGGAAGGGAAAAAAATTATAATCTTAATATCCACTTGGGTTCTAAATATTTTATTTAAACCTCTGATATTTGGTGGGAATCAATCAAATCTTACTCTAATTGAGTTTGTGTATGTGTTATTAGGAGCTGGTAATAACTTGAATAAACACGGTAATTTCATTTAGCTGCTCATTACAAGGCTTTCACCAACCAAACTACTTTCACATATATTTTTCCTCTGGTTAATGTGCTAAGAAGAATTAAGTGGCATGCTGAAGAGGCCAGAAAGAAAAAGAGTCAACAATGATGAGAAGATGGACATTAAAAGTGACTGGCAAAGGAGGATGGTCCACTAATGGGTTCTTGTTATTGATGACTAGCCTTATGATTCTTTGCTCTTGTAATTGAAACTTAGCCTACTGTTACAGGGTGCCTAAAGGTTGCCACCTGAGAGCCTCCTTGTTCCTCAAATGTGTCCTCTCTCTAAGCCAAACTCAGCATATGAATGCATTACCTTCCCCCCA